>JAJOOR010003490.1:0-41192 GCA_036250505.1 Solanum acaule
CTTTTGATGAAGCTAGTGCAGTAACTCTCTATCGCTACGTTGATGTGTTTTGGAAAGTGAAAAGATTTCTAAACATTGGGTCAGAAGCAAATATGAAGAAGTGTATTAAAGTGGTTGATGAATTTGTATATAAAATTATCAGAATCAAGACAGAACAGATGAGCAAGTCGCGAGATGACAGCAGGGTGGTAAGTTCAAGCAGATAACTTATTTCCCGTGAGAAAGAGCACCAAATGATATTTGAATTCTTACATGTTTGGCAGATGAAGAAATCAGATATTCTGTCTAGGTTTCTGGAAATGAACAAAACGGATCCAAAGTACCTTAAGGACATAATCCTTAGCTTTATAATTGCTGGCAAAGACACTACAGCTAGTACACTTTCCTGGTTCTTCTATATGATGTGCAAGCACCCACTCCTACAAGAAAAAATTGCAGATGAAGTCAGGAAAGCAACTGGAATAAACCAGAATTCGAGTATTGATGAGCTAGCTAACAGCATTACTGATGCCGCACTGGATAAAATGCAGTATCTCCATGCATCATTAACTGAGACTCTCAGATTATATCCTGCAATTCCTGTGGTAATACATACATATAGTGAGAAATGAGAATGATATATTCACAAACATAGATTTCATTAGGTCGATGCTTCATGCTTATACCATGTTTTATATTTTATATGCCTATTAGGCCACTAATTCATGTATATACGTCTTGATATTGAGTTTTTTCTCCATGCAGGATAGCAAAGTTTGTTTATCAGATGACACTTTCCCTGATGGGTTCAAAGTGAGGAAAGGGGACGCTGTCGCATATCAACCATGGGCTATGGGCAGGATGACATCTTTATGGGGTGATGATGCAGAGGATTTTCGGCCAGAGAGATGGATTGATGAAAATGGTTGCTTTCGGCAAGAAAGTCCCTTTAAGTTCACAGCCTTCCAGGTATCACAGAACCTTACAATCTTATAACTACTATAGTCAAAACTTGTAGGAGCTTAGCTTCACCAGACAGAAATAGTATTTCCCATCCAACCTTGACAAGGAAACAAATTAATTGTTAAGGTTTATAGCCTTCAAATATTATGATTGATGAATGGTATGATTATGCGAGAAACTGGTATAAAGCTTTTAATCTCCTTCCTAACATCTGTTTATTTTTAACGTCACAGCTCATGTGCACGAGACATTAACATGAGAACCTTCTTCATTGAACACCTCTTCAACCTCGATCATCCTAACCTCCCATTCTCTCACCCCAAAAAATTCATTCCTAGCTACAAATTATAGAACTGAACGCAAACTAAAGGGCGAATGTCTAAGAAAGAAGGAAAACTGTTGAATTTGCCAATAGCTCAAACAAAATTTTGCAGTTTATGGAGAACCAATGCGTACTCATTAATATAAACTCTGATAATCGAATTGAGGTCTGGGGTCTAACGCCAAAGTTTTTGTGTATTGTTGGAAAATCACTTTTTAGCATACTTATAAGACTCTTGTGTTCATCAGCAAATTAGTTCTATTTACAAATAAGATAAATGTGTTTGGCATACATGAAGCTCCTCTCTCCATGTTTGTGTTTTCTTCATCATTTTTATTCAACAATCATATATATATATATGGTGCTATTGCTATAATTTGATGGAAATAATTTGCAGGGTGGGCCGAGAATTTGTTTGGGGAAGGAATTTGCTTACAGACAGATGAAGATCTTTTCAGCAGTATTGCTGGGCACCTTTAGATTTAAGCTGAGTGATGAAGAAAGAAGAGTTACATACAGAACCATGCTCACTCTTCACATTGACGGTGGCCTCCATCTGCATGCTTCCTGCAGATTACGGCACCACAACCCGCCGTCCCGGAACAATATGCCTGCTTAATACTCCATATTATCTTGTCTGCATATTTAGGGAATATATCTATGTAGCGCATAATTAAAATTCCGCGCAATTATACAATTTGACATATATATTTGATTGGCTAATTTCCACTCTATCCAATTTTATTTGCTTATCCTACCAAAAATAGATATCTTCTGAAAATAACTTCTTTATGTCCACAAGGTAGGGGTATGATTTGTACACTTTACGTTCTACACACCTAACTCTTGTGAGATTTCATGTTGTTGTTGTTGTAGTAAACTTATCATTTTATTAATTATTCACTTTGTTTAAATTTATTTGTCTTACTTTCATTTTTAACTGAATGCATCTTTCTAATTTAGTATGCAAAATTACATGACATTTTGGTATATTCTATATATCTTTAGTTTAAAATCACAAAATTCTAAAGTTTTTTTTTTAACCTTCACAACCAATCAAAATCATATAATTAAATTTAAACGAAAAAGTACTTTCTTAAGAAGGTATTAAATCAAACATGAACTATATATATATATATATATATATAAATATATTATAACGTCCCACAAGTTCTAATTAAGTAAAGATTTGAACCATCCTCCACATGCGTATATGCTCGACTCGATGATTGTATGTATATGTGTTGAGATCAATTCTTAAGTGTGGTATATTATATGTGAACTAGTGTTATAAGGGACTTCTAGTATATGAAGAGTTTTTGTGGCCTAATACCAAGAAAATGAATGTTTGTGAAGCCTTCTTTCCAACATCTTTGACCATTCGTCAATTTGCTATGTGCTAAAAATTATACCCATTTTACTGGGTACTACATATTTTGCGCGACCCGCCGCGCGAAGTGGACGTCCGCCGCACGACCGCGCACGCGACAAAGGTAGTGCTACTGCTAGGTGTGCGCAAAGTGTCACACGATCAAGGCTTCAGTTGCGCTGCCGCGCAAGCTCCCGAAAATTCTTTTAGTTTTTTATTGTTTTCACATTCTACAAGGGGTGTTTTCGTCATTTCCTCATCCCAAAATCCCAACCCATATCCATTAACCTCTCCCAAAACCCTTATTCGTTCAGATTTGATAAGTTACGATAAACTTTTCTCCTTCTTTTTCCTTCCCAACACTTTGAAGAACAAGACCTACAAGGATTTTAGAGATTTCAATCCCGGTTCTTCCTCAAACTTCAAAGTTAAGGTATGTAAGGCTTCAATGAGAGTATTCCTTCGCTCTCATGCCTAATGTATTTTGATTTTCAAGAATTTCACAAGATTGTTAGAAGCAAAGGTAGGGCTTTTTATGAAATTATGATCTTTCTTCATAAACTCTTATTTCTATTGTTTCACTTTGATTTTAAAACCTTATGGTACCGATCTAACATGATTTTTTTATGGTGATTCAAACCCTTATAGATTTTAAGCATGAAAACAAACATGATATGAATTACAATCTAGATACATATTATTTTAGGATATGACTTTTGAGCTTAGCCTCATATATGATTCAAGATGATAAGTGGTTTTCATACTTATGCCATTATATGAATATATGTTATTTTGGGAGGATTATTTAGTACCGAGAGGATGCGAGTTTAGAAAACTCAAGTCCCATAATTACGTGTCAACGTAGGATTATGTTTCACCGCTTTGTCGATTGACCTTTTGACACTGAGAGACTCAGATTTGTGAATCCACATAGATATGATATTGTCTTATACTCTGGGAAGGTATACGACAACCCTTCCAATTGGGTTAGCTGTTGGACATCACGAGTTCACATGGTGTATGTCGGTTATAAGAAACTCCCCAATTATGTAAAGTTTATGATATGATTTTAGGTCTATATGGTTCATTTTAAGTATGCTATTTATGTATATGATTATTCAAGAGTATTGAAAAGGACTCAACTATATGTATATGTACCTTTGAAAAGAGATTTTTATTATACTTGGTCATGGACTCCAACTGTTTTCTCTTCAGCCCTTTTACTATACATATGACGATCTTGGAAATCTTATTTCATTGTCTGGTTCGTGATTCTTCAAATGATTATGCTATTGTCTTCCCTTACTTACTTGGTATATTCCATGTACTGACACATAGATTTCTCTGTGTTGCATCCTTTTATGATGTAGATTTCGGTATTCGCACTTAGTTTTGTGGCTAGTGAGGTTGCAACACTTTCAATTAGCTTTTGATGAGCCCTCCTCATTTGGGGACTCTATTGTTTTAGACCATCACTTTTTTCACTTTTTTTTCTTATGTTGTCTTTGTTTTGAGATAGCTGGGGGCCATGTCCAGACAAACTTACATTTTCATTCGAAAGTAGTAAAGGCTTTATTCAGACATTAGTAATGTAGTCTCATGGAGTTTATTGAATTCTTTTTTAAGCATGTGTTCTAGTTTTCGCAATAGCTCATATGATATGTCTGATATGTTAAGTCAAAGGTTAGCTCAGAATCATTCATGGTCCTAGGTACCATGTCTCGATTGGAGTATAGACTCGGTCGTGACACACGCAGACGCACGTGCACGCACACGCGCACACACTCGCACACGCAGACGCACCGGCACACGCACACGCGCGCACGCGCATACACACACACACATTCTTATTTCTCATTTCCTATTTGTAATATATTTACTGCACTTTGGGCCTAACTCATAACTCAAAAACTAACTCAAATGATGATACTTTTTTAAGTCATACAAAGAAATCATTCATCTCATTAATCATTGATATTAAACTTTTTCTTTTTTCAACACTCTACGTTAAGTAGGAGGGCTACTCAAACTTCACAAGGAAACCACTTATTTATTAATTATTGATGTGAGACCTTTTCATTCTTCAACACCGCATTAAGTAGTAAGATTTTTCAAGCCTTATAAGCAAACCATACATCTCATTAATCACCATATAAAACTTTTCATTTTTTTAAACACCTAACTATTGGGCGGCACACATGTAAGGACATGCTTGCCTATTTGATGTGAAATTATGATATAAATCATAATATGAAATCATGAGATGAAGTTGAAGTTTTGTTTGGACATGCGGTTTGAACTTTTTATGTTGTATGTTTTCTCATAAACATAAAACCCCCATAAGTTGTAAAACTATTAAATTGTATAAATTATTTAAACAATCTTACCACATAAGCACAAGTTTATAAAATCGCATAATACACTATCACAAAGATATTCTTAAAAAATACAATATTTATTGATCAAGTTTCAATTCTATAAAAAAAATTTAAAATAAGTTTTGGTGTACTACTCTTTAATATAATCCTTCAACATACTACGAACAATCTTCTCACGTTGAACTTGCATTTCTCATTCATATGATTGAGAAAACGAACCAACATTGTTAGTTTGAACCATTTATTGCAATTTGGTTGGTAAATATATTTGATGAAAAATAATGAATTTGGTGAATATAAACGGTAGAGTAGAAATTGATTTGAAGTAATAATAAATTCTATGTAAGTGAGAATAATCATTATATGAGATATAAATGATTTAAAAAGTAATGATATGAATTATAAATTTTATTTACATATGAAATAAATAGTTAATACATATATATGTGGGGTTGTTTTATAAAATATAAACTTGTGGGTCGATTTTTGTATTTGAAAAATCCCAAATCATTATTTAAAATTCCCAAATCATGATTTTCAGAAAATTTAAGATTTCATCTCATGATTCCATATTACGATTTCATATCACATGTCCAAACACCTACTTAGTTTACAATCTTATCTCGAGAAACTGAGTCCTTATAATTAGTAAGAACTTGTTACCTTTGTTCTTCACTTCACTTTTTGAATGGGAAAATGTGTTAGAGATAGCTATCGAGTTGTCTTGTTCCTAGTACATGCATGATTGATCACTAAAGTCTACAGACTACAGTGATAATGGAACAGCCCAGGTTCGTGCATGCATGGTGGTCACCCACCACTACTACATCTTGGACACATAAAGATTCTCTTGTATAATATAAAGAAAATTAAAGTTGAAACAATAAAAATTCTTTTTGTACCTTTAACTTACTTGCCTTTCCTTTTCCTTTTGGGGTGTGTTAAATATTATTTCAAAAATATTTATGTATACTTAGCATAACCCTAGGAGGCATTGGATGGGTAGGGACTAAGAAGGACCTACAATGAACTCGAAACATCACTTATAAAACTTAATTTGCTTATTTCATTATGAAAGTTATTTTTCTTATTTTAAAGAACTTGTTTTTCTACGGAAATCATTTCCAAAACATTTCAAAGGGTACTAGAATTAGCAACTTCAACACTTTATTATCACATCCTGTTTTTTTACTTTATAGAAGATAAGAACTAGGCCAATTATCAGAATGTGCTTAACTAAGTGGACAATCATATCATCATGTGTCTACCAAAAGGGATCAAAATGGAGACCAATTGATGAAATCAAAGGAGTTCCCCTTGATCCAATTATCTTTATCTTCACACCTTTAGCATTACTCACCACCCCTTTTTCTATCCTGTGAAGCTTCTTGTATCCTATTGTAGTTCCATTAGCAATTCTCTTCCCATCAACATAAATTTCATGACTTTTTACCCTTTGTCCTAGTCCAATTGCTTCTTGAATCCTTACCACATTAAACCTCAACGACTTATTGCTCTTTGTTTTGAACTCAATCCAATTATCCTCTTTATCATCTTTTGGACCCCAATATGTCCATAAATGGTCATCGTCTAGCACGTTTTCGGGTCCGAATCTTCCATTTTTACCTCCCCTTTGACTACTTGCTTTGATTGAACATTCCTTGGCTAAATTGGTGGAGAATATTGTGTCAATTGCACTTCTAAATTCTTTGAGTCTTTGAACATCGCTGTTGGTTATTAATCCTTGTGTGTTAGGAGGCACGTTAAGTAGCAATACGCAATTTCGTCCGATGGAATTGTAGTAAATTTCGAGTAACTCACTTAGGCTCTTTGGTTCTTGTGATTTATGCCAAAACCATCCTGGTCGAATTGATACATCACATTCTGGTGGTAGCCAATCTGTCCCTTTTGGGTCTCCACTGTTGAGATAACTGCATTGGCGAAGTCAGAAATTTATATAAGAGAAAAATTCTAAAATGTCTCAACTGTAATTTGAAAATATGACTTAAAGCAAGTTTGAATTTCTTTTATTAATTACTATACTTGATTTTTTCTTTCTATTAAGCAATTCGAACACAGGTAGGGACTTCTCATAGCTTGAGACGTGTCAAAAGACTGATATTTAATTTCACTCGGTATAGATGTATCCTCAAAATTCAACTGATATAAAACTAGTATATATATAAGAGAAAAATTCTAAAATGTCTCAATTGTAATTTGAAAATATGACTTAAAGCAATTTTGAATTTCTTTTATTAGTTACTATACTTGATTTTTTCTTTCTATTAAGCAATTCAAACACTGGTAGGGAATTCTCATAGCTTGAGATGTGTCAAGAGACTGATATTTAATTTCACTCGGTATAGATGTATCCTCAAAATTCAACCAATATAAAACTAGGATCACAAAAACTAACAAAAATTCGTTTTGGTATAAAACCTAGCCACAATAATATGGAATGAAGGGAATTTTGGATTGATCTCTTTCTTTTATCCTCCATCAACACTTAGGATTAGAAAATCTATATATAAGATGACAATATCAAAAATGGCTGAAAGAATTCCAAGCTTCCAACGGACATGAAGACAATTAAGGGCTAATGATTAATGACTAAGAGGAATTGTGAGACAAGAAGGGCAAGTGATTTATGGCTAATAAATGCAATAAAAATCAATTGTTCATAAAGACAATTTAGTGTACCAAATTAAATTGCTTGAAACGTTTTGGCAATACTCATTTTTTAACCAACATTAATTGTGGAATTTATAGGAAGAAAAGAATTTGCATTCATTTTTGAGATATCAAATATATTTTGCCAACACATAGTTCCCCGGCCACTGCTTAGGACAACATTAAGGGTTAAAAAAGAATAACACATTTTTTTTATTGTTAATGTACGCTTAATGACATGATAATTTTGTTATCACACAAATTGAGATCGTATTAAAGATCATAAGTTCTAAAAATCTTTCATTTGTTTCTTAAAATTTTGCCCCTAGTGAAAGTCATTATCTAATATAATTGACATTTTGACATGCATCTTCTTGTTTTTCATAAAAGGGTGATTGACAAATGACATGTATATATAGCCAACTTAGTCCTGTTTTCTCGTGACGTCTTTTCCTTTTACAAGTCTTGTGGACACACTTAGCTACATGATTTATAAATACAGCTAGCATAAACAATAATATTAAGGAAAATAATTGTATTTAAGCTAGGTTTGGAAAAAATAAAGTTTACGTACTCAGCGTTGCTACCGCCAATAGACAACAATGTTCGATTGATGGTGGACCAACTTGTGTTTCCGGCGAATCCATGCTCATTTCCGACCCATCGGACCCCCGGTCCGGCGTCGGAAAATATGTTGATTGCACTCTGCAGTTCATTCACCATTGCAAACCAATCATCGAAGTAGTAAGTCATGTTTGGTGCATTTGAACCCTTTGCTCCATCAAACCATATCTCCTTAACATCTCCATATCTTTAATTTTAAAAATGAAAATTATTAGTAATTACATGAACTTATTAACTTATATACGATTATAACATATAAAAGAAATTGTGCTATCAATTCATCTAAAAGATAACTACATATAAGTAATCATACGAAGAAGTTAGATTTGCAACTTGAAAAAGGGTTTAAAGTTATGTATACACTCTATAAACATGTTGGTTATCATCTTTACCAAATTAATAGTATCAATTACTATTCTGTCCATTTCAATTTTTGTGATATGTTTGGTTGGGCACGAATTTAAAAATGAAAGAAAAACTTTTGATATTAAAAAAATCAACTTATTAAGAGTAAAATTAGAAGTTTAAAGTTAAATTGTTTTGTAACTGACTAAAAATAAAAGAGTATCACATAAATTTAGATGGAGAAGTTATATATTTTATCAAGAGATTCACCTATAATTATTTAATAAATGATTAGATTGTAAAAATAACTTTTACACCACAATACATAGAATTTATTGATTCCCTGAAAAATAAGATAAATTGCCTGCTATATATATAAAATAGGCTAAAAATTCTTTACACATTCGATGTATATAGGTAGATTATTTTTTTCCTTTTTGTGTTACATGTATTATAACATAACATGTAAGGGGAGAGAAGATGATAAAACCTTACTTGTTGAGAAGTTCTTGTAGTTGAGCCAAATAATGTTCATTGTACTCCTTATTTAGCCCATAACTCTTATCATGGCGATCCCATGGCGAAAGGTACAAACCAACATCGACGCCACGAGCCTTGGCCGCATTGACAAATTCTCGAACCACATCACCTTGCCCATTTTTCCAACGACTTCTTATAACTGAATGATCAGTATATTTAGAAGGCCACAAGCAAAAACCATCGTGGTGTTTAGCAGTGAGTATCACTAGCGATACTCCTGCTTGAACCGCGGTGTCAACCCATTGGTTGGCATCTAGGTTTGTGGGGTTGAAAATCGAAGGATTTTCATCCCCGGTGCCCCATTCACTATCCGTGAATGTGTTGACACCGAAATGTAGGAACATGATGAGTTCCCTTTGTTGCCATTTTAATTGAGCGTAATTTGGTAATGGGAGAATTGGCAATGGAGGTGGTGTTATTTGTGCTTCTTGGCTAGGAATGATCAATTGCAATAAGGTGATGACTAGACATGACAAAGAAGTACAAGAAGGCTTAGTCATGATTTTTTCTTTTTTTGAATGTTGATAATGTATGGTCATGTCTAATAATTCAATTGTGTGAATGAAGAAAAATGAAGAGAGAATGAATTAGAAGTGCCAGAGTGGGGACCTTTTTCCCTTTGCTTTTTTGTGTTGTGTATGTACCATATATATAATGAGATTCTTTAATATGAAAACTATTTTGTTTGGTTGTTAAAAAAGGAAGTAAAAGGTGATCATAAATATGAAGTTGATTTTGTTACTTTTTTGCCTTTTTGCACTCTTTCACGGGTTGGCCTCCTAGTGTCTATAGTCCTTGGACCAAGTAATGGACACATTTTCGCTGTTTTCTTCCCAATGAAGAAGAGTAACAATGACTATTATCATTCACTATGGAACAAACACCAACGGTAAGGTTGTCCGGACTCTTCAAAAATATTAACACATCAGTGTCACTATTTCGTGAGACATATTGGAAAAATCCGAACAATGACAACCACTTGAAATCAAATATAATACTCTTTTTCCCCTTTTGTTGTTTTTGTTTGATTTCAAAAGTTTTAATCCAGTCTAGTATTATGGAATTGAAGAAACTAGAATGCAATTAAATTAAAGAGAAAATGAATGAAAACTCTTTGTGTAATTCACGATTCATAAGCAATTAAAGAGGATAAAATAAGGAGAATATATTATTTTCCTCTCATACATATTAAACTAAAAAGAAACTAAATATTTTGCAATTAATAAAATTTTAGACTTGAAGAAACAGTAAAGTATATTTTTATACAAAAAAAAAAAGTCAATTTTTTTTAATCATTAATTTAGACCATAGGGCAGAAGAAAAGTAAATTTTAACATCTAATTAATTTTTTTCTTACAACTACATACTTGTGCCATATTTAGAAATTTTTACAAATTAAAGTTTAGCAGAATAACTTAATTACTAAACATTTTGTGACGGTTATAGTTCTATATTTTATTACATACGAGAATTCTTCCATTAATAAAAATCCAGCTGGACAAGAATCTATATATTCCCCATCACCCGTTAATTAAAATTACGTTTCGTTAGAAATACCAACAGCTTTTCGTTGGTGATTTCACTCTCAATAAATGAATTTTACTGTCTTTTACATCACTCATCCAAAAAGAGTTTTGTCATACTGATAGTTTTATATGCATACTTGAATAATTAACTGGTTTATTATACTACCTTCCACTTTTAATTGTGATAGTTTCCTTTTTAGAGTAAAATAATACTCTCTTCGTTTAAAAAAAAATGACCTTCTTTCCTCTTTAGTCTGTTTAAAAAAAATGACCTCTTTTTTTTTTTGATAACATTTAAATTTCAGTTTTCCACGTGACATGTTTAAGACCACAAGATTAAATGACAGTTTTGTACATTTGACATAACTTTAATTTAGGACTACAAGATTCAAAAGTCTTTTTTATTTTCTTAAACTCCATGTTAAGTCAAATTAGACCATTCTTTGTGAAATGGAGGGAGTAATAACTTTGACTAATATTTTACGATGTATTTTTTCATCTTATGATATGCAAAAAATTGGAATTTATAGTACTTTTCGTATAGTTTTTGATATCTAATTTTTTTTAAAAAATATCGAATTAATATAATCTAATTTAACTTTGAAAATTTAGTCAAATTGACTTTCAAAACACGCAACATGATAATTAAAAGTAGACAGAGGGAGTATATCTATATACCATATCTATTTCAATCTATTTGTCTAGTTTGAACTGGCAAGAAATTTAGAAAAAAATGAAGATTTTTTTTAATGTTATGATCCAAAATTAAAAATATGTAAAATGTACCAAAATTGAAATTAAAGAATTATCGAAAGAGAGAAATAGACATTCTAATGATTTTATCTATAAGATAATTCCAAATTTCATAATTCACAAAATTATGTAACACTTAAAACATATAAATCAATATATATTAATTTATATGTTTTAAGTGTTACGTAGTTTTGTGAATTATGAAACTTGGAATTGTCAATAAAATTACTAGGACTTGTCCTACAGATGACTTTCGCTTTGCCTTTAGATTAATATATAATTTAACAACAATCAACAGTAAGACAAGTCTTAGTGATTTTATTTATCGTAAGACAATTTCAAATTTCATAATTCACAAGACTATGTAAAAATACAAACTAAGTAATATACAATATTTTACCGTATAAGTGTGTATAAAAGCGCATACTCTTTGTTTTGATTAAGTTGATCAAAATAGGATAGGACATGACTTCATTTTTTAATCCAATCTATTTTAGCTCAAATTAAATTTAGGTGGATCATGACCCAATCGATCTTCAATTCAACACCTTCTAACCTCCTTAATTTCAGCTCAATTTGCTCATTTAATACCCCTAAATACTAGTAAATCACATGATTCCGCTAACGGTTATATGAAAATAAAATTTTGGGACTCTAAAGGCTAAAATCTAAATGTGGAATAATGTATGTATTGTTAGCAAATTTCTTAAAAGACGTCTCCAAATATGGATATGGATAGGCAACATATGTGGCTCCGCCGATAAACATCGAATTTATATATGAAGATGACTGTCCCTTTACGCTGGTGCGAGTCTTATTGACTAAATTACATTTCAACTGGGTTGTTCGTGGTTCGATTTGAATTGGTTATTGGTTTAAATTAAAATCAAATCAATCTAGTCCGTTTTTTAAATTTCTAAAACCAAATCAAACGAAAAATATATATTGTCTGTTTGGTTCAGTTTTTTTTTTTTACGATTTGAAAGTGATAAATTTTTTGAGGACATACGTATCTCGATAGACATGAACACCTAGTACATGAACAATCCACATGAAAGCTATTGTCGGTTCAATTAAGCAATACTAGAGTTATTATTACACAAATAAAGTGATTCAATTAAGAGAAAATGTGACTATCTTATGTAAGGTAGGGTGGGTAAAGACTTAAGTAAAGGATTTTGATGGACTTGGACCTAGGATTGTAATAGTTGGGCTAAAATTTAAGTGTTGAGCTTGAGAAAATGGTAAAGTTAAAGACTTAAGTTAATTAAAATTTAACAAAGTATTTATATTTTATTTATGAATAATATATAAATAATTATAAAATTTACATATCTAATCTATCGGTTCGATTTGGTTATTTTTTTAGTAAAACCAAAACCAAACCAAATAGTATCGGTTTTCAAAATTTAAAACCAAATCAAATCAAACCAAACATTGATTTTTTAATCGGTTAGGTTCGGATTACGGTTCGATTTGGTTGTTTAACCATAACTATGAACAACCCTAGTTAGAACAATGATTAAAATAGTATAAGAAATTCAAAATAAAATCTGCTTGACTTAAATATACGTTAAAATAATTTTTTTAAATAGCTAGAATAATCACTCGCATAAGCAAATAAAAAATAAATAACACGTATATGTTAAAAAATCAACAAAGATACAAAACCGATAGCATTCAAGTTAAGCACTTTACTCTTCTATTCTTGATTCAATAATTTCACCTTTCAATCATGAGCAACTATTGCTCCATTGTGTTGTACATTTGTTACCGTCTTTCGATTTTTTTTTCCTTTAATTCTTTTATTTGCTTCTTTCTTTAGATTTTTTCCTTTCTTTTATTTTTGGTACATTAAATATGAAAACAAAATTCATTATATTTTTTTTTAATAGAGGGGAGTTCACTTTTCTACATAACATAATAAAAATCAGGCATGGAGTCTTCTTGCACACTCCGCCATTACTTTTTACTCATATTTTGTATGATTGCAATTTGCAGGTTGTTCTCCAGGTTTGCAACAAATTTTAAACATATGGAAAATAAATAAATCACATAAATAAAATATGATGAAACACAAATATTTTATTGATAATAGTACGGGTACAATTCTATTCCTCTCTTGATTCTACTTTCATAAGATTTATCCATGATTCGAGGATCGTTAGTGGCGTATTTCTCAAACTAGGATGATTTAGATTTGACCTCTGAATATTTCATGAATTTTGTGGAATACTCGAGATGCCTTTTCAAAGGAATATAGTACCCTTTATGTAGGGGTACTGAACTGTTAGGATTTTGCCCTGATTTTCTTACCATATTTGAGTTCTACTTTTTCCTTAAAGGATAGTCAAAACATTACCATAAATGTTTTTACTTTTTCCGAAAGAAAAAATATAATTCTCTTCCATATTTGGTTTATTCTTTCCTTAGAGGAAAAGTTAGGAGATCTATAAATTGAAGACCCTCTTTTCATATCAAATAACACAACAATAACATCCACAATATAGTCCTTTAAGAGTTTGGTTTATGGGGAGATTTTCTCCCAATATGTTTATGTTTTTTCAATATTAGTTTTATCATATATAGGTCGTTTGACCAAACCATATCAATAATATGTCTTTAGAATAGTTTTAGTTATCATCTGATTTATCAAACATATGATATGCAATTGTAAGTTTCTGCATGACTCCCTAATCACCCTTCATGATTCGAGGGTCGTTAGTGGCGTATTTCTCAAACTAGGATGATTTAGATTTGTCCTCTATGAATATTTCATGACTTTTGTAGAATACTCGAGATGCCTTTTCAAAGGAATATAGTACCCTTTATATCGGGGTACTGAACTAGGGTTTAGGGTTGAGTAGCCTTAAGAACTTCTAATTGGAATTGAACACACCTAGTAGAGTCCCAACTCGAATTGAACACGTCTTGTAGAGTCCCACAAAATTTCAATGTCTACACTCTACCAACTAATATATGTTATTTGTACAAAAAAATGTTGTTCATCTTGTATTCCTAAGATACTTGAAACAAAAACTTTGAAAAACTTGATAAGAAACAACAAAGTTTAAAGAGTATTTTCAAAACTAAAAAATTAAAACTAGTAGAGAAAATAGAATCAGAAACAGAATAGAAACAATATACAAAATATTTTTCTTAAAGAAGAAAATCGAGCCCACTGAATGCACAGTGTCCCCTTAAGGAAATTATCCCCCTCAAGTACCCGAGGTTAATGGAATATATCCTTCCAGGATAGAACGATCTTACTCACCGGTGTATCGGTACCTAAAATCACGGTGTCAGCGAACTACTCAATGGCAGTAAAGTATACTTAGAATACTAGTTTAATAGTAGTAGTAGAAGAAGTCCAGAAAATTGGTTCATTTAAAATGAGAGGAAATCCCTCAATTTATAGAAATGAAAGGGTAATATGAAAAGGTTCTTATTGTGCCTTACCGGAAAGGTCACAAACCTTTGGAAAACTCACAATCTTTCGAAAAGATCACAACCTTTTATAAAAGTCACAACTTTTCATAAAAGTCGCAACTCTTCATAAAAGTCGCAACTTTTCATAAAAGTCGCAACTTTTCATAAAAGTCACAACTCTTCATAAAAATCGCAACTCTTCATTTTCCATTCACGCCTTTTGAAACCCAACAATCCCCCGCATGAATGGGGAATGACTCCAAGACAAAGAAATGGACAAGTATGTGTACTTTACAAGCAAGAATTCATTGCATCTGGATAAGTAGGTTTCCCCTTGGACTTCCGTAGTGAACATATGTCAGATATACTCAGTCAATCGGTAGATGCGATATCTTTGAACCGTTGAGCTTTGGTGTATACCTAGACAACCATATGTCACATAATTAACCCTTTACCGTCTATGGTTTTTATGGTTGTGTTTGTTTCAACCATGAACACCTCCTAGTTTCATGAGTGTATATGTCATTCCGTAATTTTACTATATCTAGAAAAATCACTTTTTGAAATGTTCTAAATATAAAACAATTTGAGAAAAATACTTACAAAAGAGTCGCCACTTAATTTTTTAAAGAAATTAAGAAAACTTATAATTTTCAAAGATTTAAACAGAAAAAATCATTTGAAAATATCAAAGAAGGTTCGGGGTTCAATTTACACTTCAAGAAGAGTTTAAGCATTCGAAGTGCCCGCTAACATGCGATTGACCTGCGACTTGACTAAAACATATTTGACTATTTTTAGGAAGATAATTTAACATAAAAATAATACTTTATAATATGCGATTAACTTGAAGAAAATAATTAAATAAATGACACATTTTATATTTTTATTTTTTAGAGAAAGGGATCCAAAAATGGAACATTTGACTCGAAATACAAGTGGTTAGAATTTTGATAAAACTAGATTAATTAGAATTTATTTAATTCATTTTAAAATAATAATAATCAATTTATTAAATTAATTGAAGAACTAAAGTTTTAACTAACCTTTTTGAGAAAATGACTAAGTATTATATTTTTTTGATTAATTGAAAAGGGTTTTGACTAACATTTTTTAAAGTTTATTTGAGAAGAATACTTTAACTTAACAACTTTAAAAAATAAGATGTGATCAAGTGAAGCGGCCTTAAAACATATATCTTAAGAATAAAAGGTTTAAGTTAATTAGAAAGTATAATTTGATCAACATATTCGATTAATAAAAAAAAAAAAAAAAAAAGTTAACCAACACAAAGAAAATAACTTATCTTTTGGGGAATCTAATTAGGTTAATTAATAATTCTAAAGTTAGAGTTGAATAAAAACACATAATAAATAATCACAATTAAATAATTTAAGAGTAAAGGAGAGATTAAATTTGGGCCCTTCTTGGGCCTGCTGCAATTTTTTGGGGTTTAATTCTAAACCCGTTTTTGTATACACCTGATGTATATTAGTGTATACGAGCGTATATATCAGCTCTTTTCATGTATCTCTTGCTTCCAAACACCTGTATTTCTCCTTAGCCCTGTATTCTATTCCCAATTTGGAATTCATACATTTGTTTTCCATTCCGTTGGCAACAAAAGGGATGACTTGGAAAAGCTTTTGGGCCCAAGTGGCCTGCTTCATATGCAAAGGGGTTGGAGAAGAGTTCAGTTGAACTCATCCAATGATGCCATACAGAGAAAAAAAAAAAAAAGAACAAAAGTTAGCCAGCTATAAATTTTTGGTGGAAATGAATCACAACTCCTAAAAATATAAAACTAGAGCTCAACACATGTATAACAACAAAATTCAAGCGAGCAAGATTATAATGGTCATAATATAAATATTCCTTGGAGCAAAATGATATTACCCCACCCGTAGAGTATGCCATTCAGTTAATAAACCAAAAGAAAAACTTTCACACAAAACAAAAAAAAAAAAATTTAAAATTAAATCCCTTAATAACATATCTAAACACAGAGATACTTATTCTTGAGTATGAATATCAAGTTAGCTATTATATGAAATGTATATATTTATAGATACTTATCACTAAAGATCTATGCAGACTACAATCAAAACATGCATGTTAACCCACACATCACAAATATTAGACTAATAAACATGAGTATTCAAAATGGAGAAGCTAATCGATGAGGCAGTAAGCACATGACGAGGATAGAATAGCCTTATTAGATACAAGGATCAAAGTTATTCAATTTTTAAAGATGAAGTATTTTGAACTAAAATAGTAAATGACCAGCCGATCCGAAGAACATGGAGACATATATCTATCTTCTCAAACATATATTCCAGGTTGCTCTTATCACGATGTAAAGTAGATAGATAAAACATGAATCATATGCGAAATGAGAGGCATTCGGTTATATGAACGAATAGCTAATTTCCAAACTTAAACTAACATATGAATAGAAAGTAAAAACCAACTCGAGGCTAGGCAAAACAGATTCTATGAAACAGGTACAACAAATAAACTCAAAACAATAGCAACTCCTATACAAGAAAATCACAAATAACATACAAATACCGACTCCTTAAAATGCCAAAATTGAGACAAAGCTAATCCAATAGAGATTCACATACTTAAAAACGGGATCAAACTTTATAAAAGAGAAATAATCGAACAGCTCAACACGAGGTAAAATAGAGTAATCCGCTAACAATAATATCAAGTTAATATCAAATTAATCAGTACATCGAGAATATACAATGAGTTAACTAAAACGATAAAAATTTACCTTTTTCGGGGCAGCGACTGGGACGACGAGCTCGATAATGAAGCAACCCCCACTACCACAACAAAGTTTCGTTGGAGAATCCTCCGAGTTCCCGAAACCACAAGCCTCGATTCCAATGAAACTATTTGAGTCGTTCTTAATATCCAAAATATCTATATTTTTCGAGGTGAAATTAGGTGATCTAAAAAATATGTTCTCGTTTCGGTCTCCTCCCTCTGCCCCTTACGGTGAACAAGACAGGGATATATATATATGGGAGATTCTAATTGAGAAAGGGGAAAAACGAATTGAAAAGATGGATAAGGATGAAATTCAAAATTTGAAATCTCTTCCTCCTTACCAAGGCAACAGTGAAGGGATGGAAAATTTCTGAAAACGGGAAAAAAAGGGGACAACTATGGTGATGGCTATGTTGATGTGTCTGCGGATTTCTCGCCGGGTTTTCTGGGATGGTACGTAGAGGGATGGGCGCTCTTTTTATTAGCGTCTGAAGAAGAACAAAATGGGTATAGGGGTTTGGGGTCGCTGGGTTGTTTGGTGTACTGTTGCTGCTGATGTATTGTATTATTGGGTATTGGGTATGTTGAATGTATTGTTGTTGTAAAAAGGAATGGGCTGGGTTATGCATTGGAAAGGGTTTTGGGCTTGGTATTAAAAGAATTAGGCTCAGATTTGGGTTTGGAAATAGGAAGAATTGGGTCGTGGGAACAGGCCCATTTTTTGGTCTTTTAAAGGGTTAAGAAATAGGATAAGAAATTAACTAAAAATTGCAACAAGATAAATTTTCATAAATTAATTAACGAGCTTCTTAATCTTAACAACATAAAATAATTAGTTCGATTGCAAAATAATTAATTTAATTATAACTAATTAACCCGAACTTTTAACTATAACTTAGACTAAAGTAAATTAATAAGATATTTAATTAAGATGTAGAATCTTTTGTGATGATTTTCAAATATTCATAAAATACATTAATTATATACATAATTACGTAAAACATATATATTATTTAAAAATTATAAAAAGTGACAAAACTATTTAAATAACTTGTGAACTAAATTTATTTTATTCTTTGGATTTTTTTTTATTTATAAAACTAATTATTTTAAATCGTTTGAAATTGACGAAGCTCGATGATTAATTTATAATGTGGAGGTCCAAAATTGGGTGTCAACAGTATAGAGAATAGACTTTTGACAATAATTCTCTTTGAAGCGGCTTACACTTCACACTCACATAGGTGATTTGTAACCGTGTCATCACGTAGATACACTATTTGGTCAAGTCTGCCAAACTTAGCAAATCAGTAAAAACTTTAAGCCTTATTAACTCATTAACAAGCCTTAATGTTTTAACCTCGTTCCTGAACATTGTCTTCATCATGAGAATGGATTGAGTTGATTGACAATGTTGAACCATCAGTCACAACTTTATTTTTCTCATTGAATCTAGCTTTTAGGACCAGTCTGCTAGATAGAGTTACCGCCATGATGGCGTGTCCTAAGCCGTAAACCCATTCCCTTAGATGATCTTTAAACGTTCTCTCTAGTTAGGCCTTTTTGTAAGTAGATCCGACACATTATCCTTTGACTTTACATAGTCAATTGAGATAATTCCACTAGAGAGTAGTTGTTTTCTAACGGTATTATGTCTATCTCTTATATGATGAGACTTTCCGTTATACATCATGCTCCATTTCCTACCTATTTCATCTTAACCATCAAAGTGTATGCATACTGATGCCAAAGGTTTGGACCAAAAAAGAATATCTATCAAGAAATTTCAGAGTCTTTCAACTTATTCACCGGCCTTATCTAGAGCACCTAGCTCAGAGATCATTGTAGAGCTAGCGATACATGTCTTTTTGGAAGATTTCCAAGATATTGCTCCTCCACCAAGAGTAAATACATATCCACTCGTGGATTTTACTTTATTTGATCCCGGTGATCCAATGTGCATCACTATATCCTTTAAATACTACTGGATATTATTATTATAATGCAAGACATAGTTTTGAGTATGTTTTAAATACCTCAAAACTCTTTTCATTGTCATCTAATTAATGAATTTGATTGGGATTACTCGTGAACCGACTCAGTTTACTAATAGCACATATCATATCTGATCGCGTACATTTCTTGATATACATCATACTTCCCAATACTCTAGCACAATCCAATTGTGAGTCACTTTCGTCTTCACTCATTTGAAATGCAAAGCTCACATTTATTGGAGTCTTGACATATTGAAATCCAAATATTTGAACTAGTCAAGTACCTTTTTGATGCAATGAGACCGTGACAATGTTAAACATTATGGAGTTCTAAGGATTCTTATACCTAAGATCACATCATCAACTCCAAGATCTTTCATATCAAACTTGCTTTCTAGCATACATTTAGTAACATTTATGTCATTAGTGTCTCTACTAATGATCAACATGTCATTAATATACAAACAAACAATGATCGTGTGATTTTAATGTAAACACATTTATCACTTCCATCATTCTTAAATCCATTTGCCAACATGGTTTGGTCTAATTTCTTATATCATTGTTTGAGTGCTTGTTTTAGTCCATAAAGTGACATAACAAGTTCGCACACTTTCTTTTCTTTACCAGGAACCACAAAACCCTCGGGTTGTTCCATGTAAATTTCTTCCTTCGATTCTCCATTTAAGAAAGTTATTTTCACATTCAGTTGATGAATTTGAAGGTCATATACCGCAACTAATAATATTAACATCCGAATTGATATAATTCTAGTTACTGACGAGTATATATTGACAAGATCAAGACCTTGTTTTTGTCTAAAGCCTTGACAAAAAGTCTTGCTTTATATTTGTCAATAGTTCCATCGACTTTCATTTTTCTTTTGAAGATTCACTTTGAACCCAAAGGTTTATTTTCTAGAAGAAGATCAATTAACTTCCAATATGGTTGCTCAAGATTGCATCAATCTCACTATTGACACCATCTTTCCAGAAGGATGAGTCTACAGAAGACACAAGAAATGTTACAAAATCATATTCGAAGGAAGTAGATGTCCTTTGACATTTACTATGCCTCTAAATCTCTTTATTAAGTACATTCTCTTTTTTCCTTTTTGAGGTCTTATAGACCCTTCACTAGACTACTCAAGTCTAATTTTACAGTCCACAATCATAGGTCCTATTTTAATCCTTTTAGGAATAGGAACTTGAACTTTGGCTAGACACCCCCACACTATGAAGTATTTCAAGTTGGATTTCCTTCCTTTTCATTTCTCATATGGAATAGATTATGTCCTGAACAAATAAAATTCTTTCTGAAAAGACAAAACTTTTTGTTGTTCCTTTTTGCAGTAGGGATAGTTCTTCCACACAAGTCTTGTGGTAAACTTGAACTTATAAGTAATGCAACTATCATTTTCTTCAAAGTTTGGTTTTTTTTTTTTTTTTCATTATGCAATTCCATTAGTTTTAGGTGAATAGGACAGTAGTTTGATGGATAAATACATTTTCCAAACATATTTCTGCAAAAGGAGATTTATATTCTCCATCCCTATCACTTCTTATCTTTTTCCCAACTGATTTTCAACTTCAATATTATATTGTCTAGACATTTCTATTGCTTCATCCTTACCATTCAGCAAATAGACATAGTCGTTTCTAATGCAATTGTCAATGAAAGTTATGAGATACTTTTTCCCACCACGAGATGGTGTTGACTTCATATCACAAATGTCAGTGTAAATCAACTCTAAGGGATTATAATTCCTTTCAATAGATTTATAAGAATGCTCAACATACTTAGATTCCACACAAACTTGACATTTTTATTTATTGCACTCAAAGTTAGACAAAACTTCTAAGTTGATCAGTTTTCCTTACAAGGTTTTATAATTGACATTTCCCAAGTGTTCATGTCACAAATAGTTTGACTCATGTAAGTAGGAACAAATAAAATTTTTGAGTTTGAAATGCTCTCCGCGAGGTAGCTTTTTCTCACAAATATTTTGTTCCTATTTCTTACAATTTTTTGTGATACAAACATTGTTTAGAGTCATCACTGTGTCAAATGTCCTTTTCGGAAGGACCTTTCCATAACTTTCAATTTGATTGTTATAGAACTACCCATGAACAAAGTTTCATCGGGTCCAATAAAGGCAATATAGTCCAAATGTTTCTTTTAAAAAATATGAAAAATGACTATTCACCAATATTCATGTCTATACAAACAGTTATATTTAATAGACATATCTTTTCTGAAAAGTCACAACAATTTAAGTGACACTTTTTAATAAAAGAACTCAATCATTTTGAACAAGTATACATATAATTTGGTAGTTTCATACTAGTCATATCATATACTAGTAAAAGAGAAACTCAACGACCACAATATTAAATATACTCCAAAAATTTTGTGGGTCTAACATAATACAAAAGTATCATCGAATTTCATATCTTGTGCTCCAAATTTAAATTAGACACTAAGTCTAATTTTATCTTTGTCATAAGCATAGAACCCCCCACATTTTAAATATGATCTCAAAAATATTTTTCAAGTATTTGAAAATAGTTTTTCCACATTTTTTTCCTCATGCTATCAAAGTGTCATTGGCAACATGAACCATCTTTTGAAAATATTATTCTACAAAAGAATTATAGTGCTTCAATTCTCTTTGACAATTTTTACACAATGTGAAAGTTCATTCCATAGAGGCAAAATCACAAACTCTAAGTCACTTGATATTTTTCCTCTATCACAAATATATAGACATACCACTTAGTATTTAGAATACTAATAATAAAGACAAATTTTTTTGTACAATTTGTTTCTATATATAACAGTGAAGTTTATAGAAAGTCAAAAGTACAACATTGACTTATTATGTGAAGTTTTCATATTCTTCAAACCAATAAAATAGTCTAATTTATCTAGAGTAGAAAACTACAAAAAAATTTAGTCTACAAAAATCAAACACGATCAAATTTCACATGAAGTGCAAAACTACAAAAGTTTCTTTTTTTAAGTCTCCAAATAGAATTAAACATATTCTTAGATTATCACATACATATACTTTTCTTTTCAAAGGCAACACTTTTTGCCAAGGAAAATTCATTCAAAAATCATATGGTTTCGAGATCTTTTTCCAAAGACATACATGATAAATATCAAAACTGTTAACTTTT
This sequence comes from Solanum acaule, assembly GCA_036250505.1. Classification (NCBI taxonomy): domain Eukaryota; kingdom Viridiplantae; phylum Streptophyta; class Magnoliopsida; order Solanales; family Solanaceae; genus Solanum; species Solanum acaule. The sequence continues at coordinate 22,862 of JAJOOR010003490.1, forward strand.
AGAAACTATTTTCCTCCTTAGATAAATAATAAGAAGGTTACCTGGTGTAATCTTTAACCGAAATACCACCAATTCTTCTAGTACATTTTTACTTCGACCTTGATAAACAAAGCACCGAATTCTGGAGAAGTAATGCATTAATATCCTACTTTCATGATCTGTTTCTCTCAATCAGTAGAATACAAGAAATACTAATAGTATAAAAATTTCCTTAAGATTGTTGTTCATCTTGTATTCCTAAGACACTTAAAACAAAAACTTTGAAGAACTTGAAACAACAAAGTTTAAAGAGTATTTTCAAAACTAGAAAATTAAAACTAGTAGAGAAAATAGAATCAGAAACAGAATAGAAACAATATACAAAATATTTTTTTAAAGAAGAAAATCGAGCCCACTGAATGCACAGTATCCCCTTAAGGAAATTATTCCCCTCCAGTACCTGAGGTTAATGGAATATATCCTCTCATGATAGAACGATCTTACTCACCGGTATATCGGTACCTAAAACCACGGTGTAGCGAACCACTCAACGACAGTAAAGTACACTTAGAATACTAGATTTAATAGTAGTAGTAGAAGAAGTCCATAAAATTGGTTCATTTAAAATGAGAGGAAATTCCTCAATTTATAGAAAATAAAGGGTAGTGTGCAAAAGTTCTTATTGTGCCTTACCGGAAAGGTCACAAACCTTTGGAAAAATCACAATCTTTCGAAAAGGTCACAACATTTCATAAAAGTCACAACTTTTTCATAAAAGTCACAATTTTTCATAAAAGTCGCAAATTTTCATAAAAGTCACAACTCTTCATAAAAGTCGCAACTTTTTATAAAAGTCACAACTCTTCATAAAAATCGCAACTCTTCATTTTCCATTCACACCTTTTAAAACCCAACAAAATAATTAATGGTGTAGTGAATCTGTTGGCAAGACATACTTTAACTAGAGACGTTTTGAATCTGTTGGCAAGACAAAAAATATTATGTTTTTATCACGTTTTTTATGTGTGTTTGTTCTTCTTCACGGTCCAAACACATAAAAAAAATTATTTTTTAAAAAGTGAGCAACAATGACACTTGAATTCTAGAGTTCTGCTTACTCTTATATCATGTAAGTTGAGTAACTATTTTATGAATCAAGCTCACGAAAAATTATCTTTCTTATGATGAGTTGCGGTGAGAATCAAACTTAGAAAGTTTACGATTTTACCTATACAATAAAAATATTTATGTGCGCGTAGTTGTAATCTTGGTAGCTAATGCAACTATGCAAGTGTATACTCATTGTATAACGAGTACATAATAATTATATATGGGTCAAGTTTTACATTTGAAAATTGAAATCATGATTTGAAGTTCCAAAAAATCATGCTTTTTAATGAATTTGAGATTTGAAATCTTAATCTCAAATCACATATTTGAAATCATGATTTCATATCGCATGTCCAAATGTATTTGAATTCGCATAGAGAAGTCTTACATTACGGGTGAAACATTTTCTATCAAAGGCGATTCCACACTCAGAAAAACTCGAATTCGAAACTTCTGATTAAAGAGGTAAAAATACTTACCACTCTATCACAATCTCTGTTATAAACAATGTAACTTATATCCACTAATTAATGACACGTAATGAATGTTGGTATATATAATCAATGCAATTAATCTGTTTTCAAAGGTCACTTATCTTATTTTTTGGAATAACTAATTCCATTGGTTAATGAGTACTTACTTGCACTTACTTATTTGAGTAACATGATTAGTATACAAAATTTATAGTGTCTGTGTATAAAAATGAAACTGATCCAACATGAATAGTGATCTAGTCAGCCACTGAATTCAAGTGGATAGCACAATGGCTTACAAGTCAACTAGAATACTATATTTTTATATATATTGCAGAATATGTACATAATTTGCATTTATAAGATCAATTAGTACTCGAAAATTTAGATTGGGTTTTAATAATAATGCAACAAAAATTAGTTGAGACGTTTTCCAAATATAGATATATAATCGGTCAAATAACATAGCCACCTGATTTTGAAATCGTTTATTTTGATACTTTAACTTAATCTTATTCCATTTTGGCGTTCCATCTTCACTTATAATAGGGTAAACAATACAAATCTTACTAGTTTAGGGGCAAATTACTTCCTTTCATGCGAGTTTCTAATATTACGAATCTTACTAGAATTTGGACTTCGGATACATGTATCTAGACGTGTCAGATACATGTATCCAAGCGGATTTGCATGTATCTCGGATATATAAGGTCAAAATTAGGTGTAATTTGTTTTAGATACATTATATACAATTGGATTCACATGTATCTGACTCTCTCACTCGCCTCTTTTCCTTTCTTGCTCGCCTCTCTCCCTATGTATCTGTATTTCAGAGTGGATCTGCAATGTATTTGGTATATCAGATACATGTATCTAGTGTAATTTGCATGTATCTAGGATACATAGACTACCTCATTCGTCTCCCTCCTATCTCGCTCACTCGCCTCTCTCCCTATTTAGTGTATCTGGTAGTAAGAATACATGTATCTTTAGGTGTATCTAACTTCAAATTTGGTATGCAATTATTAGTTAGTGAGATAATAAATAATTAATTTAAACTATAAGGAGAATTAATAAATACGATAGGAATATTAGTATAATTAAGCATCTTTTTCCTTTAAAATATGTCTATTAAGTCATTTACGGTGACATGATAAAGAGGTGTTCCTAACTTTCCTTGAGAATGTGAGTGAAAACATAATAATTTCCTCTTTTATTCTTCCCTTAAAATTTTCACAATTTCTTCTCTATTATTGCAACGCTTTGGGTAAAAATTATTCTAAATAAAAGAATTGAACCAAATCGAGTTATATTTAATTTGATTTTATATTTTTTAAAATTACTAATAATATTTTATTTTAGTTTTATTTTAAAAAATCAATTCAAATCGACAAATTATATACATATTATTTTTGAATTATACATACATAATATATTATTTTTTATGAATATTTGTTTATGCAAAAAATGCATCACTCTAATGAAAAAGAGTAAGGCACGATGCTTCTTTTATTTGTGCAACAATATTGATATGTTGTTTAGTACATTAGATTATCTAAAGATGACGCCAACTTTCTCTTAATCACCATAACTATTCTTTGTTCATTTTAAGCATCTCTTGTCGGCTTTACTGTGTCATTTGACACTTTTTTCACAATCTCATGGCGATCCTAGGCGCATATTAACCAAGCGTGACCACATGAATTAAATGGTCAATTATAACTTGCCAACTAATTTTAAAGCAATATTATTAAACACACAAAAATACAATTGAGGATCAAAATTGCTATTTTCCCTAAAGAGAAAAAGTAAGGGTAAAAAACACATAACAAAGTGATCAATGAATAAATGACTGGTATTTCTATCCAAATAATTTTAAAAAAAGGTTTTGACCAATCAAAAGAAAAATTATTTTGCTAAGTGGACTCCCTCCTCCACCTCCACAGTTGTCTTCTTTGTTATATTTCTCCTTTTTTGCAATTTTCATGGTCTTTTTCACTATTTACATATTATTATTTTCTCTGCTATCTTCTTCCTTTTTCATGGTCTTTCCACCATACCCACTCCATTTTATCGTCTTTTTCGTCGCACCCTCTCATTCTTCATTTGATTTTATAATGTTTAGAAGTATAAGTGTGAATTTTGAAAAGTTATAATGGATGCATGAAAACTCAAGTGAATATTGTAGACAGTAATCAGGGATGTTTTCCCCTATATTTAAAGATCAATTCTTCTTGCATTGTGCATTAGGTTAATTAAGTCTCTCACGTATTTGACATCCATGGAAGAACTATAAACTTTTGGAGAAATAATGGGAGATGCATTTGATTCGAAAATGAGGAAGAAGAAGAGAAAAAATAAAATAAAATAGGTTAAATAAGTCTCTCACGTATCATTCATGCGTATATCACACTCACTTTGCAACAACAGCAAAGAGTGTCTTGACACACATGCCCGACATTAGATGTTTAAAATGAACAAAAGCTAGTTGAGATTTTTAAGTGAAAGTTAGTGTGAACTTTAGATAGTTGTTGATGGGTAACACCTAATAAAATTGAACATGGTCAATATCATTAGTAACTATATCATCATATTCATATTCCATAAAAAAATTTATCATTCATTTGATATTTCTGTATATTATATAAAATGATGAGATTTTTTTTAAAAATAAAATATAAATTTATGAATCATTTTTTGTATTTAAAAAATATAAAATCACATATCGAAACACTAATTTCATCTCATAAATTTAAATCAAGAATGAAATTTCATGTCATAGGTGATTGTGCATGTATATGGCCTATATAATCCCCTTCAACACAACTTCATTCCTCCACTCCACCTTCAATTTTCTTTTAATCCTCATGGAACTTACCAAACTTCTCTGTCTTTTCATCTTCTTTACTATAGAAGCTCTGCTTATTCTTCTACAAGCAGAGCTCAACATGTTTCATCTTGTGATCCTTTCATGTTACATTTTCCTTTTAATCTTGAAATCAAGACCTTCACCAATATACCTTGTAGCCTATTCATGTCTAAAGCCACCAAGTATCTGTCAAATTCCTCACTCGACTTTCATCGAGCATACCCGAAATTTCATGGATAAACAGAGCATAACTTTCATGACTAAAATCTTGAATCAATCAGGACAAAGTGATGAAACATATATACCTCCTGCACTTCATTACATTCCACCAAAATCAGACTATCAAGAAGTTATTAGTGAAGTGCACATGGTGCTCTTCCCTGTATTCGAAGACCTTTTGGCTAAAACCAAGCTCACCCCACGTGATATCGATGTTTTAATTGTCAATTGCAGTGGATTTTGCCCTGCCCCATCCCTTTCTTCCATCATTGTAAACAAATTCGGCATGAGAGAAGACATTAAAAGTTACACAATTAGTGGCATGGGTTGCAGTGCTAGCGCTTTAGCTATTGACATAACTCAAAACATATTTAAATCTCATAAGGACTCGATAGCTGTTGTCCTTAGCACAGAGATTTTATCTACAGGTTGGTATCCTGGAAAAGAACCATCAATGCTTGTTATTAATTGCTTATTCCGAATGGGTGCTGCTGGGATTTTAATTTCAAATAAAAAAGAATTGAAAAACAGAGCAAAATACGAGCTTGTTAAAACTCTAAGAACTCAGAGAGCTTATGATGACAAGGGGTATTTTTCTGCGTATCGCGAAGAGGATTCAGATGGATATACTGGAGTTACACTAAAGAGAAACTTATTAGAAACAGCAGGAGAAACACTTAGGTCTAATATAACAATTCTTGGTTCACAAATTTTGCCTTTTACTGAGAAAATTTTGTATGGGGTTTCAATCTTGAAAAAGAAAATGGTAGACAAAAAATCAAGTGTAGAGATTTATGTGCCTAATTTTAAGTCAGTGATAAATCATTTTTGTTTACCAACTTCAGGAAGGGCAGTGATAAATGAGATAGGAAAAGGGTTGAATCTTGGTGAGAGTGATATGGAAACTGCTTTGATGACATTGCATAGATTTGGGAATCAATCTTCTTCTTCTTTGTGGTATGAATTGGCATATTTGGAGGCTAAAGAAAGGGTGAAAAAAGGTGACAAAGCTTGGATGCTTGGGATGGGAAGTGGTCCTAAGTGTATTAGTATAATTTGGGAATGTATTAGGCCCATTTGTGGGGAAGCCCAAAGAGGTCCATGGGCTGATAGTATTGATGGATATCCCTTAGGATGAATACGTACCGTCCTAAACAATTCGGTCAACTAGTTTACGAAATATATGCAAAATCTATATATTGTGTATATTTTTACTTTATATACATATATTATACATATTTATACAAAACATATATATACTATCAATGTATATTTTAGTCGTATTGATAAACTCGTTGGTTGAGCTGTATAGAACTGTAACTTAACGTTATAAATTGAATGCAAGGCTCAATTAGAGCCTAGAGGGAATTTGAAAAATGATGTTGGAGGTGAGTGGTCTTGAACTTTTTATTAGAACATAAATAGAGTCATTGTACAATTATACTTGCTAGTCAACAAGAGTCCTTATAGTACTTGTTGTCTTTAACGACTTGAGCCTTGTAATATGATTGTTTATTATATATTCAAGGCTCACGAGAAAAGCGTAATGTGCAAAAACATTATCTTACACATGGTATCAGAGCCATCGATTGCTAAGGGCCTATTCTATCTCCTATTTCCCTTTTCTTGCGATCCTTTTGCCAAAATATGTTGACTTCTGCCGTAGTGAGCAGACACATCACCACTTTTGCCTTCTTTGCCAATCGACGGTAGTATTCCCCTTTCTACCGCTTCAATTTCAGATTCTGCTCTCCCCAATCAAACAGCCCCGCCACTCTCTTTTCCCCCTCTATCTTTTTCTGTCCCATCCTTGCACACTTCAATCCCTTGTCCTTCTCCGTCATATACTTTACCTCGACCATTTGTTAGCACTGTTTCTTCGGCCTTTCAATCACCTTTTGTTGGTACCATCACCTAACGTCACAAATTTGGTTACCATATACTTTTGACCTGACTCGACTCATGAGTAAAACTTCGACTCTTCTATGGGCAACACCTATGACTTTTAAACTTGAAGATTCGCCCATAAGGCAAATCCGGATTAAAAGTTCAAAACCATCGTTCCCAATGTCATTAGGTGAAATTACAGATGAACTAGCTATACAAGACGATTTTCCAACTAAGGATATCAATTACATCTCTTGAAATACATGTGGCTATTCCACTAATCATAACACAAATGTGTCACCTTAAATCATTTTTAGCATCGAAAGAGAAAATTGACACTTCAAACCCCAACGAATATAAACACACTTTGCACATTAATCATTTCAAGTTGAGTAAACTTAACACACAAATGTATTTTATCAGATAAATAAGTAGTGCATTCTTATGTCATAAAGCTTGAAAGATAATTCTTTTTTAAGTTTTTCATTTATACAAAACGATTGCCAAAAAAGTTCAATTAGATGAAAGACCCCAATAACCTTTTTGAAAAGGCTTATCTTACATTAGACAAAGTGCAAAGTATGGTTTAATTAGTATCATACTTGCATGTTATATAGACAATGTATAATTATTGACTTTAACTAAACGTAAGTAGTACTTATTTCTTGAAGCATGGGGTGTTCACGGGTCGATTTGGATCGGTTATTGGTCAAAACCAAAACCAAACCAACTTAATCGGTTTTAAAATTATCAAAACCAAACCAAACCAAATATAATATACATTTATCGGTTTTGGTTTGGTTTAGTTCGGTTATTCGGTTGTTAACCATACATAAAATAAAAAGAAACAATTCATTCAAAATGTGAAAAAAGTGACAACAATCCATTCAAAACAAAAAATAGTTAGAATGACTTAAATTATCAAACTTTCAATCACTGAGTTGACTATCAATAAAGCTTTAAAATTCACTATATTGGCCTAGAAGGGAGAGAAAATAACATTTTCAGTTCCACAAAGAATTGTCAGACACTCATATACATGAAATCAATAAGATAAATGTTTTCACCTTGGGCATTCTTGCTTTCAATAAGTAAAGTATAAAGAAATTTTAATGAAAACATATATAAGATCTTTAAAATTGTTTATAAAAATAATATATTAAGTATGTATATTAATAAAATATATGTATATAATTCATCGGTTTGGTTCGGTTATTTCTTCGATTTTTTCTAATAAAACCATAACCAAACCAAATACTATCGGTTTTTCAAAATCTAAAACCAAACCAAATCAAACCCAAATAAAATTGGTTTTATTTTATCAGTTTGATTTGATTTTTCAATTTGGATCGGTTTTTATCCAAACCGTGAACACCCTGGCATATGACTATGAACCCATTTGGATTGACTTAAAAAAATAGTTTTTAAGTAAAAAATAAGGAGAAAATGATCAAAATAGCCCTTCATGTATAGGATTTGAATTATTTTGGTCCTTTATCTATACCATCTTATCTAAATAGTCCTTAATGTATATATAAAAAGTATCATTTTGGTCCTAACCCTAAAAACTAACAGAAAACATAAAAAAAAACTGTTAAGTTTAACTGTGGGTCCCACACTCTTCTTCCTCCCTCTTTCTTCGACATTGCTTCTCCTTCATGTTCTTTTTTTTTACCATTTCTTTTACGATTTTTTCTCCCAAAATCCTCTCATATTCGGCAATGAAAGCGATAATTTGTATACCTGCTAAATTTTGAGGATGTGTATAGCAGATGCCATCATCCTCATCAACAGTTGGAATGAACTCATCAATAAAAGGATGGGAATTCTGATCACCAACTTCGACTTTTCCAAGTAAGTGCCAAATAATCTCTTGATTAGTTGGATAAAATTTTACACCTCTTCGCAATCCTGGCCAGTCATGGCTGACCTGGAAAGACCAACTTAAATGTTTCAGTTAAAGGTACCATAGCTACTGATTCCCTTCTGTTTATTTTCCTTCCTTTTCATGGAAGGGAAAGGGGATCTTGACAACTTTTCAAGGAAGCTAATTACAATCAATCACAAATTATCGCTTTCATTGCCGAATATGAGAGAATTTTGGGAGTAGAAATCGTAGAAGAAATGACAAAAAAAAAAAACATGAAGGAGAAGCAATGGCGAAGAAAAAGGGAGGAAGAAGAGTGTGGGACTCACAGTTAAACTTAAAAGTTTTTTTTTATGTTTTCAGTTAGTTTTCAAGGCTAGGACTAAAATGATACTTTTTATGTATACATTAAAGACTATTTAGATAAGATGGTATAGATAAAAGATCAAAATAATTCAAACCCTATATATGAAGGACTATTTTGATCATTTTCTCAAAAAATAAGCCACATGTTTTAGAGAAAAAAAAAACTCTTTTCCAAATCTACTAGGTCTTTCTATTCAAACTTCAAACTTTAAAATTCAGCTTTAGACACTCAGGTATGAAGTTAGACCTGGGCGCCTGGCCAATTCCAACTTGAACTCATGAATCTGAATTTGATTTTGATTTTGAGATGGTTAAAAATTAAAATTTACTTAAGCTTTTGCTATTTTAAAAAAAAATAGGAGTCCTTAAAATGACTATTTATGCACTTAGTCGACATAATTATTTGGTATTTAGTATGTACTAGTCTGATTAATTTAACTTCTTATTACCTATGATTATTATACTACTTTTTTTTACTTATTTTCAAATTGAAGATCTTTGATTAATGGCAGATAAATTTCATCCATCCTAATATCATTCTTTTGACAGTGATTTTACATTAATATCAAACAAACCTATTCCCTAGTGGCATATTTTTCATTTATTTCAACTTTCCTTAATTAGTGCGTTGAGTTAATTAATTCGCAAGTAAGTTGTTGGAGCCAGTAGTAGCTCTAAGGAGCCAGTAGTAGCTCTAAGATGCTGGCAGGCCACTACTTGTGATTGTACATAGACACGGTGTTAATGAGATTTTTATACTTGGTCTTCGATACCTATATTGAAATTCGATTAAATTTGAATTGACATTAGAAAATTCTACATTAGGTGGTAAAACGCTTCCTAACAAAAATGTGTATTCAGAAGGACTCTAATCTAACTTTGTATTCAGAAAGATTCGAATCCAAAAATATTTATGACTCCATTACGAGATAAAGTACATCTATATGCAAAAACAAACAAATGAAAGAGCACAATTACAATTAAGTCCAGAAAAGAAATGAACCTGGAGCACAAGTGCACAACATTCACTAGTTAGAGAGTTCCCCTTATATTAAATTATAAAATATAAATATCAACTAAGTACCTTGAAAATAAAAGTTTATATAGGCATTCACTGAATCTCCTAGCCTGTCTTTTTTATGTTGAGTGCAACTTATATAATTAAACAAAAAAACAATCAATTTTGGGCCACAAGCTACTAAGCTAGCTAAATCCAAGACCTAATTTCAAATACTTATCATTTTAGCCTAGTGTATAAGGGGGCAGACCAACGTGACTGTTAGAGGTTCATTCGAATCCTCAAAAAAAAACTATGCTATTTCCTTCGTCCTATTTTATATGTTACCTTTTTACTTTGTATTTGCATTAAAAAATAATGTAACTTTACCCTTCTACCCTTATTTAATTTTTTTGGAACTCAAATTTTCAATCAATGAATATGAATAAATTTATTTTGATTAATTAATTTAACCAATGAACATGAATCATTTACTTAACTATTCTAAGTTGGTCAAATGTATATTTTCAAGGTTAATAACTCACAGAGGTAAAAAAGGAACAATATCATAATTTATGCATTGATTTTATGAAATAACAAATATTATGGACCAACTATTTATAAAAAGGGATGACAAATAAAATGGGACGGAAGGAGTAATTTTGAACCATTTCAATCAAAGAAGAGTGATAAGATAGTGGAATAGGACTGTGCAACTTGGACCGCAAATGTCATCTCCAATTTGCCTGTTCAATTCTTGTTGAGAGTGAAAGTTATCTAATTTTAAAAAAATTAATGTTGGACGTGAAGAGATTGTTTGTACTTTATAAAAAAAATTATATTAGAAAATAACTAGTTACTCTCTTCATTTCATATTAATTATAGTTATCTAATTAAGTTTTACTTTACATTTAAGAAAACATAAATAAGAAAGAGAGTAGTTTTACTAATTTACCTCTTGAGAACTTTTTTTTGAAATTTTACAAACTTGTTTTTTTTTTTTTTTAATAATAAGTATAAGGATGGAATGTGAAAATTTTGATTAATTCTATATTGAATTTGTAAATGACTATTAACTTGAGATCACTATTTATAGTAATTTAGACAACTAGTATGATACATAGAGAGAGAGTATTATAATTGTTGATTAGTAAATCTTTATATAATTATATATATTTAAAAGATTGTAATTTCAAATATTTATTTTTAAAAATAACATGAGATATGTAATTTATTACGGTGACGTCTTAAAATATTTTGATATCTTATTTATGATTATAATTTATTCATTTGATAAAATTACATAAAAATTAATTTTTTTTATAATTTCTCAATTTGTTAGATTTTCATATATATATGAAAAGATATAACTCAAAATTTAAATTATATATCTAAATAAATTTTAATTTTATATCACTTTAATCATATTTATAATTTCGAATCATAATTTTACAGTAATATATTACATGTCCAAACGGCATATCCTCAAATATTAGCAAACAAGTGTGGCCAACAGTTTGATGTGGTGTTAACTGATAGGGGAAAGTAGTCAAATTTGGCGACCATTTAGCTTGTCACAAACCCCACAGTAGCATGGCTTTGAATGCTTCTTATTCAATTTCTTACCTATATACCCACCTACTTTTTTTTTCTTTTTTTACTCGGTATTCAATATTTATATTAAAGTTTAATTAAATTTGAATTGATGCTGAAAAGTGTCATATTGAAGGTAAAGTCGCTTCCTAACAAAGGCCTCAAACCCTTAATTAAGGATGAATAAATACATATCACATCACCACAAATCCTGTTTGGTAGGGGTGACATAAATACTGAAAAACCGAAAGACCGAACTAATTTGATTCTTTGGTTTTTCGATTCGGTGTTATTTTTTCAAAAGTTCGATTCTTCAGTTCGGTATTGGTCTCAGAACTTAGGTACATCGAAGAACCGAACTTTTATTTAAATAATTAAAAATTAAAAATAATATATATATATATATATATATATAAGCATTCTCTTAACTAAAAATAAAAAGTCAACTAACATCAAATCATTTATGAACAAATCAAAGTAGCAACAAATGTACAATTCAATAGTTAACTTCAAATATTAATTTCCAAGTGGAACCCAAACATATTTTTATCAATGTACATTATGTAAAGGAACCCGTCTTTGTCCTTGTTTTTTCTCGAAAAGTAGTTGGAGGCACAAAGTTCTTAACAAAGACAAATATAGGATCTTTTAGTTAGCACAATAAGTGTTTCACAAAGAGACACATCATTCATTAACATAATTTTAAATTTTTAAATATCTTATATTTTGATTTTGTCCTTATTTTATTTTTTATTAACACCAAAAAATCAAACCGAAGAACTAAACCGAATTAAAGTAGAAAAAATTGAACCAAATTAATTTGGTATAAAATACGATACACACTTTTCTAAAATGAAAAATCAAAGAACCAAATTAAAGTTTAAAAAACAAACCGAAGAACGGAACGACCTATATTTTGTCACACTACTGCTCTTTTAGTGAGTAATTATAGTGAGAGATGAGCGTGTCAGACAGATGAGTGTCTTTAGGAAAATTGCTGTTCTAAATTACTGTATCGGTTACTCTTTACATCGGATTCGGGGCCGATGATGGCCATTATTGATTGTGATGCCCATAAAAATTTAATAAAGGGAACTATAAAATTAAATAAGTAGATACATATATCTTATTTTATGTGATACAATACACATAAATTATCAGATAAGATGTGATATGTCTAAAATATTCGTTCATTATGCCTATATTATAGGCTCAAATCTTATAAAGCAACATAAACGGTTACATTCATCATAATTATTCAGAACACTGACTGTATGTTCCATTTGGTACGAGAAGCCAACTAATAATGGGACCTTGAACAAATAAGTAATTTGAAAATTAAAAGTGGCTTTCAAATCGTAAGGAAAAAAGTAGTTAGGTGTTAAATTAGGTCTTGGGCCTAACTCACACTCCAAAATATAGCTCAAAGGGAGGAGGATTGCCTAAGCCTTATAAGGAGTCCATCCATCTCATTAACCACCGATGTGAGACTTTTGTCATTCTTTAACACCCCACCTCACGCCCAGTGCTTAGCATCTGGTGCGTGGGCAATTTTGATTTTGGGGGTCCCAACATTGGGTGGTGCGTGGGCAATTTTGATTTTGGGGGTCCCAACATTGGGTGAGACGGACCCTGCTCTGATACCATGTTAAATTAGGTCTTGGGCCTAACTCACACCCCAAAAGTTAGCTCAAAGGAAGGAGGATTGCCTAAGCCTTATAAGGAGTCCACCCATCTCATTAACCACCGATGTGGGACTTTTGTCATTCTTTAACATTAGGTCTCAAGTGACAGAGTTAGTACCTGAAGTTAAAACAATATTTGGGTAAGCTTTAGCATTATTGGATGATTTTTAATTTTTGCATTTATGTCTAGATTAATGAAAATTTATGGGTCAATCTATTTTTGACTATTTTTTTACTATAACCTATTTTTAATAGACAATTTTTGCCTTCTCTATAGATGTTTTTTTTTTTTTTACTACGCGAGCAAATCAAAGAGTGAGGAAAGCAGAAGTGTGACAATGAATAAACTAGTAGCAAAAAAATTATAGTACTAAGCATTTCTCGCATTCTTCTTATTAAAGGAATCGGGGGAATGAAGAGAAGATCAAATCTTTAAAGTTGAAGTCTTTTTCTTTATCAAGAGTGAGAGATCCGTCTAAGAACAATAGAAAAAAGGTATATCATCGACTTAAATCTTAGAAGAGTCTCTATCTTTGTTCATACCTAGAACAAAAAAAAGCAATAAAATCGATGAATAAATGAGGGAATCTAATATGACGTAATTCTTCCACATGAATTCGATATGATTAAAAAACGATCAATCTACTTGTGTTAAGAATAGTGCACTAAAATCAAATATCAACAGACTCTTATTGAGCCCTTTATGCCAAGACATAATTTTATGAATTACTATTAAACTTAATTTACACTTCTATTAGCATAAGTTATGTAACAAACATCAATATGAATTATGGTGCAGTGGTGAGACTGCTCTACCCTTAAACAGATATCTCGGGTTCGAGTTTTGTATATGGAGAAAATCTTATTGAAAATGCCACTCGCGAATAAGTCCTACAATGTGCGATTCGAATTTAGTCAGATCTGTAATATAAACTTTGGACATTGAATGAGAAACAAAAAAAATTATGTATAAATTAAGTTATGTCTTGTAAAACATAAATAGTGGTTTATAAACTTCTCAAAGTACAAGTGTGTTATTATGAAAAATAATGCAGCATTTAACTATTTAACCATGGAAACACATGGACCATAGTCCCATGACTATTAACACACTTGAGCTAGCTTCCCTTTCTTAATAAAAGCCTTTTTTGTTCACTTGATATTCGATATTTGTATTGAATTTCGGTTATTTTAGAATTATGCATTATAGGGTTCTAAAATTCAAACGAGCTCTGATTGAGAAAAGAATAGTGATGCATGCACCATATAGTCTCAATAAAAGCCTTAACTACCTTACCATTCATGAAAACAACCACCTACTTTTATTACCAACACAGGAAGACACATTAATATCCCATCCATTCTGCTAAGTATTCAATACTATCTAACACACCGACGCACTCCCAGATAACACTATTCATATTCAAACCTCTCTTCAACTCTTCATTCTCCTTTGTTTTCTTCAAAGAATGGCTGGAATACTAGTGAAATGCTTGTTTTTCTTCGTATCACTATGTCTTGCTATCAACCTAGCCAAATGTATCCCAAACACAAAGAAAACTTACATTATCCAAATGGATAAATGGGCTAAACCAGATGTATTCATCGACCATGTTAAATGGTACTCATCACTAGTAAAATCAGTACTGCCATCTACACCAGAGGGAGAAAAAACAGGGGATGAAGAAGAAAGGATACTTTACAGCTACCAGACTGCTTTTCATGGTGTTGCTGCTCAGCTTAGTGAAGAAGAAGTGAAAAAATTACAAGAACGAAATGGGGTTTTAGCTGTTTTTCCTGAGATTAAGTATCAGTTACATACCACTAGAAGTCCTCTGTTTCTTGGGCTTGACCGTGAGGATAGCAGTAAGTTGTGGGCAGATAGATTATCTGACCACAATGTAATTGTGGGCGTTCTTGATACTGGGATTTGGCCGGAAAGCCCGAGTTTTAATGATACTGGAATGACTAGTGTTCCAGCTCACTGGAAAGGGGTTTGTGAAACAGGGAGGGGTTTTGAGAAGCATCATTGCAGCAAGAAAATTGTTGGTGCTAGAGTGTTTTTCCGTGGGTATGAAGCAGCTTCCGGTAAAATAAATGAAAGGGGTGAGTTCAAATCGGCAAGAGATCAAGATGGGCATGGTACTCATACTGCTGGAACAGTTGCAGGGTCTGTAGTCCGTGGTGCTAATCTTTTGGGTTATGCTTATGGTACTGCCAGAGGAATGGCCCCTGGTGCTAGAGTTGCAGCTTATAAGGTGTGTTGGGTGGGTGGGTGTTTTAGCTCGGATATACTTTCTGCAGTTGATCAAGCTGTGGCTGATGGGGTTAATGTTCTGTCAATCTCTTTGGGTGGTGGAGTTTCGTCTTATAATCGCGACAGTTTGTCAATTGCTGCTTTTGGGGCCATGGAGAAAGGGGTTTTTGTTTCATGTTCAGCAGGAAATGGTGGGCCTGATCCAATTAGTCTAACAAATGTGTCACCATGGATCACTACAGTAGGAGCAAGCACTATGGATAGAGATTTTCCAGCAACTGTTAAGCTGGGGACGGGGAAAATTGTGACCGGAGCTTCACTTTATAAAGGTAGGATGAATCTTTCAACACAAAAACAGTATCCTTTGATTTACTTAGGAAGTAATTCGAGCAGTCTCATGCCGAGCTCATTGTGCTTAGATGGTACCTTAGATAAAACTTCAGTTGCTGGAAAAATTGTCATATGTGACAGGGGAATTAGTCCTCGAGTTCAAAAGGGGCAAGTTGTAAAAGAAGCTGGAGGAGTAGGAATGATTTTGACGAACACTGCAGCTAATGGTGAAGAGCTGGTTGCTGATTGTCACCTTCTACCGGCAGTAGCAGTTGGTGAAATAGAAGGAAGAGCAATCAAGCTTTACGCGTCGGGTAAAAACGCTACTGCCACTTTGAGATTTCTTGGGACTAAATTAGGGATCAGACCTTCGCCGGTGGTTGCTGCATTTTCATCCAGAGGACCTAACTTTCTCACTCTGGAGATTCTAAAGCCAGATATGGTGGCACCAGGAGTGAATATCCTTGCTGGTTGGACTGGTGCATTGGGTCCGTCTAGTTTGCCAATTGATCAACGAAGGACGAATTTCAATATATTGTCTGGAACTTCAATGTCATGTCCACATGTTAGTGGCATTGCTGCTTTGCTCAAGGCCAGACATCCAGATTGGAGTCCAGCAGCACTTAAATCCGCACTCATGACAACTGCTTATGTTCATGATAACACTTACAAATCTCTAAAAGATGCCTCATCCGTGACTCCTTCGACCCCATATGATCACGGTGCAGGACACATCAATCCAATGAAAGCTGTTGACCCCGGTCTGATTTATGACATAGGGGCACAAGATTACTTCGAGTTCTTGTGCACGCAAGAACTCAGCCCTTCACAGCTAATGGTTTTCGGAAAGTTCTCAAACAGAACTTGCCACCACTCGCTTGCTAATCCAGGGGACTTGAACTACCCAGCCATCTCTGCAGTATTTCCTGAAAAAGTTTCAGTGCTGACCCTTCATAGAACAGCCACTAATGTGGGTTCTCCCATCTCAAATTACCATGTTGTAGTCTCATTATTCAAAGGCGCAGTCGTGAAGGTTGAACCAGCACGATTGAATTTCACCAGCAAAAACCAGAAACTGTCTTACAAGGTGACATTCAAAACGATATCTCGTCAAAAAGCACCTGAATTTGGAACCCTGATATGGAAAGATGGAAAACATACAGTAAGAAGCCCGATTGCAATCACATGGCTAGCATCACTATAGTTCAGCTTGCCAAATTTCAACTAGCACTTTGTTTCGCGAGGATAATAAAAAACATGTTGCGGCAAGTCCCTATGTTTAAGTAGTGTTGTTTTTAATAGGAAACAGTTTCTTTTGCTTATTGCTAGCTATATTGCCAAATTGCTTGTAGCAACTATTATAATGACGAATTTGGTAATACAAATGCAGAAAAAGTCAATTTCAATTGATTCAAGTTTTGCGTTGTTGTTATCACGCTATACTATTAGGGGTCGTTTGATAGAGTGTATTAGCAAAAATTATGCATGCATTAACTTTGTGTATTAGTTATACTTTGTTTGGTACACTTTTTCATGCTATGTATAACTATCTATTGTGTATTATGGAGTGTATTACTAATACCATGGATCTTTAGGTATTAGTAATACAAAGAATTTTAACACTTGCATTAGATTAACTAATGACAAAACTACCCTCTACGCCTTTATTAAAACATTTTTCAATACTTTTCCACGGTAAACTAATGCAATTCTCAAAACGTAAGCTTTGCAAATTGTTATAAAAAGCATATAGATTATTGCATTTGTTAAGATTTTTGATACAGAGAATTATTATTTTTTAATAAAATATTTTTGAAAAAATAAAAAATGATGCTGCTCCCTGTGTATTTCAAAGGAGAAAATGACATAAATAGTCCCTCAACTATAGGAGTAGGTCTAAAATAGTCCCTGAACTATACACTTAACTGATTTAGTCCTTCAACTATTCAAAAACTTGTCAGTTTTGGTCCTTTAACTATACACTTTTCGATTTTAGTTCCTTAACTATAAACTTACCAATTTTAGTCTTTTAAGTATTCAAAAACTTATCAAGTTTGGTCTTTGTCCATTTTTTAAATATAAATAGCTTAGGTTTATATTAACAGGATCTATGCCTCGAGAAATTAAATCTTTTAGCAACTTTTTCTGTTGGTTCTCTCTCCTTTACTTTTTCTTCAAATTAACCTTACGCGAAGAACCTTAACCTCAACGATTTAAAATAAAATTCACGAGGAAAAAAAATACAAGTTATAATTTATTCAGCAGAGGATAAAATGAAGCATATTATTGTTACTAATGACTTGAATATGTTAAACTTTTATGATAAAAAGAAAAAAGTTATTATCCGTTAAATCCAAAGTTTGTACTCCAACGAATTTGTTTAATTTTTCAGAAATGGTAATTTATAAAATGGTAGATTTGCAGTTTTTAGTTTTTTTTTTTAAATAGATCAATTTTATTATTCTATTCATTTTATTTTACGTAAAGAAATTTGAATAAATTAAATAAAATTCGCATTGATTAGCATGATGCATGATAAGTTTCTCGAACAAAAACTATCAAAGTTTAGGATGGTGCGTATTAAAAACCAAAGCTATTTGTATTAAAAAAAATGGACAAAGACCAAACTTGATAAGTTTGTGAATACTTAAAGGACTAAAATCAGTAAATTTATAGTTAAGGGATTAAAACCAGTAAGT
>JAJOOR010003491.1:0-37162 GCA_036250505.1 Solanum acaule
GTTTTACATTGGTTTAGACAATTAAAATATATAATCTAATTTTAATTTTCCTTAAATATTTAGTAATGTAACTAATACTTATTAAACTTATTTTAGCATGATTTAGTACTTTTAAATTATGACCATTTTCATTATGACTTTGCAGTATTTATTTTATATGATGATTTCATTATTATTTTTTATTGAATATTTTAGTGTCATCAGTACTCATCTCATATTTTGTGTTATTTTCTTAAGAAACATCTTAGATAATTGTATTTTGATTGGACTAAAGAAATATTTGGAGCATAAGTTAATTATATGTTTGTATGCAAACTTTACCGAAAAAATCCAAAAATCTGAAAAAATCTGAGGTTTATTAGTTTTGTTTGATTTATAAATTTAAAAATTCGACACAATGGTTTGGTTTGGTATTTGAAAAACCCGAACCAACCCGAGGTTGAAAAACCCAAAAAATTTGAATTTTATTAGTTTGGTTTGGTTTATAAATTTAAAATTTTTACACAAATGGTTTGATTTGATATTTGAAAAACCCGATCCAACCCGATCATGTACACCCCTAGTGCATATAAAGCACGACTGATGGTATGCTATTTACCATATACCTATATATCTATATATAGTACTTTTGTGTGTCAAAAGGAAGAGTATGAGATATTACATTAAAATAACTTTTCTTCCTTTTTTATTTGCTGGGTTTTCTTAAGAAAAGTATATTATTTGTTAGATTCTGGTTCCTTTGTTTTAGTACTAGAAGAACTTGTTGAATCCTGGGGGATACACCTTAACCGGTGAAATATCCTCAAGGACAGTGCCATAGGCACGCCTCAAGCTACGTGATTTTCGTGATTTCCAATAGTTTTCCAATTAACAATCTTAAGGACATTTCAGTTATCATGGTTCACGGAAACGATTCACCTGCTATTGTTACTGATAATACCACCATTACCCCTATTGTGCCTTCACACAACTTTAGCAAATACTTTCCTGATGTTTGAAAAGTCAAAGTTTTTGGTGGACAGAATTTTAAGAGATGGCATGAACAATTTTTCTCTGCTCTTGACATGTATGGAGTGATGTATGCGCTAACATAATCAAAACCGGAGGAAAATAATCACATTTTTTATAACCATAGTGTATACCAAATAATACAATTGATACAATAGAGCGAATAAATACAAGTGAATAAATATAGTTGATACATGCTATATTCTTTTTTTTTCTTTTTTTTATACATGCTATATTCATTGCGCGAATAAATATTATTGATAATATAGATTGTATTCATTGCGCAAACGAATAGAGTATATATTGGGCCTTTTATTGTTGAAATAGGTGTGCAACCCGGCCTCTTAGCATTAATGTATGTCCCTTTTACGTAATTATCACTATTTCATTTTCTTTGTGGGATTTACTAAATCATTTAAATTAGAATATTAAAAACAACAACATTCTTTTTCTCTTGATAATTATTAATTACATTATTCTTTTGGTATATATTGTTCTATGCAAATATAACAGTGTCAATTAATTCTTTTCATTTAATTTTGGTTATTTGTTTGCAAAATAAAAATATTTTGAAAAACATAAACTAATTAAGACAATATATCATATAGTATGTGATGTAGTGATGAACTCTTGCTCTAAAATTAAGAAATGCACGTAAACATATCTAACAAAATTAATAAAGACATAAAGAACAAATGTATATTTACCATGTTAATGAGGGAAAAAATGACCAATAAATTGATTTTACATAAATTTATAAGAATTATAAGATGATGAAACACAAAAGTGAAGTGGACTAATATTTTTTGTTCACTTTATACAAGAGATCATCACCAAAAATCTATTAAAAAATGAAAATAATTGCAACCCAAAAAACTTATTATAAAATACAAAACCAGTAAATAAAGTGCAAATACATATACCCACAAAAAGAAGAACCTTTTGAGCAAGATAACTAATAAATTATTTCACTTAAGTAATGTGAGGTTAAATAGGGCAGCGTGGGGCATGGTAGGGCTGGATCTAAATAGGGCAGTGACTTAAACGGGGCAGGGTAGGGTAGGGCAAAATTTTAGTAGGGGAACTCTTAACCCGCCCCAGCCACCCTAACCCGCCCCATTGCCATCCCTACCAGATACATGTGAATCCACTTGGACACAATGTATCTAGAACAAATTACACCTAAATTTGACCACATGTATGATGTATACTTGTATCTGGAGTAATCAAAATTTGGTAAGATACGCAATATTGCAATTACTAGAATGTATCTAAGTAATTAGCTACTAAACAAGTGAATTTATGCAAGTTATGTTGCCCTAAAATATACCAATTCAAATCTC
The DNA here is from genome assembly GCA_036250505.1 of Solanum acaule. Lineage (NCBI taxonomy): Eukaryota > Viridiplantae > Streptophyta > Magnoliopsida > Solanales > Solanaceae > Solanum > Solanum acaule. The sequence goes on from JAJOOR010003491.1 coordinate 2,352, forward strand.
ATACAAGTTACAAAAAGGCCTCAATTTCGTATTGATAAGCTAATATTTATCTCTCTTATCATCAATTCAAGATTTTAGGATATAGACAAATCCTAATCCTAAATCTATTTGTTTACATCAACAGAAAAGGTAATAATACTAATAGGTACTAGGTCCCATAATTAAAATTAACTCTACATTGATTGGATAATTCAAGGTGATGAAATTTTATTGGCAAATCAGAAAAATGGGCTACATATTATCTTCAGGTTCTAATGCGACTCTAAATTGATTGCAATTGGGAATTGAAAATGCTCCTTGAGGATAATATTTGACATGTCCCTTACAATATAATTTTATTCACACAAGTTTATTATCACAAACTTGATATTTTTTAAGTATGTATTCTTCTCTTAAAAGTGGTCCATACATGATATGATGTTTACCCCTAAATTAATGACTTTATAAGATAACAATTGAATTTGTTTTAGTGGTTCAAGGGCAAATAGGTTGTTAGGATCAAATAATATATTTTTGATGCTAATTATTGTTTGTTAAAATAAATATAAATAATCTAATAGAATATATCATGATCGGATTTTGATCCATACAGAAGTATCGTCAAATAAAAATAAAATATTTAAGTTCATGAACTATAGTCACAACATTTTTATGGTTCTATACATCGAACTTCTTTCTTTTGTTTTGTGTGGTGCAAATTGAATTTGGCCATAATATAATTCGAATCGTAGACTTTTGACCATCGGCCTACTATTTTGGAAATAATGAAAATGTACTTATAAATTAAGAATATATTATTACATTAAGTTGCTCGAATAATTTAAAATGTCATTGTACTGGTATATTATTACTTCTCTTTGTATATATATATATATTTTTTTAACTTGCAAATATAATTTAAATTATATTATTAATTATTGACATGATCGAATAATCGAACAAAACAAAGTCAAATCGAAAAAAGAAAAAACAAATCAAATCAAATTTATTTTAGTTTGAATTGGACTATACTTTTTCAAACCAAATTAAAAATTGAAAAATTGAAATCGAATAATACAAAATCAGACTGAAAAAACCACATGCACACATAGTTTCAATCCTACACCATTCAAGAAAACTCCAATTATGGCCGCCAAAGAATAGAACAAAAAATTCCACAGTTGGACCACAAATTTGCCACTTCATCTTTAAAAGTAATTCTAAAAATGGAAGTAGTAGTCATCTTTAATTTTTTTTCATTTCAATTTTAGAAAAATGTAGTGATAGTCTGATAGATAGCTACATGAAAAAATAAAAACATTCCTAACAAAAAATAAACCAAGTTCATTATTATTCAAAGAAAATAAATTTAGGGCAAATATCTAATAATGACTTGAATAAGATAGATATAATTGAAATATTGCAAAATTTTGTCAGTCCAATTAGACTTATTATCAATAGAACAATGCAAGTAACCCTTGTCAATCTAACCAGACTTGTGAAAAAATTAACAAAATACATAGAATAATAATTAAAAATATATATCAACTTTTATCAGTCTAAAAAGACTTATGAACAATTAAACAACACATGTAAAATTTATGAACAATTTAAACATAGACAAAAAATAGTAGTTAATCAGGCAAGTGCTAATGTCAATTTCTAGTATTCATGGGCACCTCTTGAATTGACAAACACTCTTACAACTCACCGTTAAATTAAAGCCCATGGGCTCCTCCACTTCCAAACAAGCAAAATTCTCGTGGGTTCCACTATTGGGCCACAACAAGCCGCCTACAATTAGGGGGTGGACATAAATATTAAAAAATTAAAAAATCATATTGAATTGAATTAGTTTGATTTCAAAATTGGAGAATTGAATTGAAGTTTGATAAATCGAATCGAAGTATCAAACATCCACCTACCTACAATAACTTATTCAGACAATCTGACGTGTAAATCTCGAGAGAATAAAGTGTACACAGATGATATTTTTACCTCCTAAGGTATGAGGTACTATTTTCAAAAGACATTTAGTTGTAGTGTAGTAAATCAAAATAGTGATGGAAAGAAAAGTACGACGGTGAAAAAAAAAATGTCAAATGACAAGGAAAGCAATACAATACAGAGCTGTAACAACGGCGAAATAATGCGGCAGCTAAAACATACTAATAGACATCAATAATGGTAGCAGATATCAAAACAATACTATAACAGACTCGATGCTACCAAACCTAATCCTTCGAGAGAAAACAAACGACAAAATTCAATTATCTACTAACCTTTATACCGTAATCCGCAACCTTCATGCTCACCTATCTAAGCCCAACCACTAATGTTGAGGGTCCTTTAAGTTTGCTTTTTTAGTAGTATGTTCTTTCACTCTCAATTTTGCCAGCAGTTTTTTTTTTTTTTTGACACGTCATCATTGATGTCACGTGACTGGACAAATTTGGACCGTTAAAGTACATTTCACGGAGTGTGACGTGTTACATTTGTGGGCCCCAGATTCAATGATGTATGGGCCCCCACGCCAACAACTTAGCTGGGTGAATTGCTGCAATACTCACTTTTAGGTAGATGTTTTAAAACATGACAAAATTTATAATAGTATTTAAAATTTAACCACATTGAAAGCAAGATTCAGACTTTATATTCGATTGAGATTTGTAAACGATAATTTATATATGGCGCCTTTGTCCGAACCTTAATGAAGGAAGAGAAAGATATTTTTAATAGATTCTCGATTGATAAATTTGACTCAGTTATATTTATGTTTTTTAATTTTAGGTGTATATAAATAGATATTTAAATTTGTGTAAAAGTTGATCAAGTAGATATGTACATTTTACATGATATAATATGTGTCTTTCATAAAATAATACAAATCAATTCATACGTATCTCATGTGAATATTCATGTAAAATGAGTAGGTCTATTTATTCAACTTTATATCATTCATATTTATCTTGAACAAATAGCTTAACATTTTGAACTAAAATTGCAAGTGTTGATGAAATAATGTGACTAACAAGGTTGATGTGAGTTGGATAAAATCTTTTTAAAAGTCTCGAGTTCAAATTTTAGTTATGATTTTTTTTTTTTGTAAATTAAAGAGACATTTCCTCCTTACTAGGCCTTACACAAAATGAATTCAGATTAGTTGATGTTCTGATGGGGATATGAGATATCGCATAAGAAATCAAAAGAGATGAAATAATTTGAGATGGTAGAGATAAAATTTCTTCACCCTTAATTTGAGGTTTCAATTTCGAACTCTGAATATGAAAGAAAAAAATCAAGAAAACACTTTCTCCTTAATGTCCCTTACACGAGGTGTATTCAGATTAGTCAGTGCTCCAATAGAAATACCAGACATCAAATGAGAATTTTTTTTTTAAAAAAAAACAAGACAATAATGTGAGGCTAAAATATTGATTGCCCCATGTATTGTTTCCCCTATAAAATGTCAAACTATAACTCTTGCTACCTCAAATTAAATTAATGATGCTTCTTCGTAGCTCTTCAAGTCCATTACTCAAGCAACAATATTATTCATGTCTCCCACAAGAACCAAAAAAATACTTGTCAACATTATCATCACTCTCAAAATTAGAATGTAATTCAGTACAAAAGAAGATGTCTAGAGTTTTATCTGCAACTGATCTCAATAGGGCATCATCATCATCATCATCTAATTCAAGCAACTCATGTTGCATGGCCTTGCACAATCTACTACTTCCTACCACATTTGATGAAGAGGATAAAGAAGATGAGGTATATAATGTTCATGAATTGTTAGAAATTCTCATTTCTCACGGTCGGGAGAGTACACTTTTATTTATTTAATTATGTGTTCAACATACCTCTCCTCACATATCATTTTGACTTCTTTTTTTTCACGATTATGTCCTTAATACGCCTCCTCATGTGCATAATATATTCTTATAATTCCATGGGCTTGATTATGTCTTGGAGGGCTCTTCACATGCGGTTTTAATTCATTTTTCATTGGCTTAATTATATTTTCAACACGTCCTGACCAAATATGGAGTGATTCTTTTTTAGAGTTTCAAGTTATAACAATGTTAATGTGAGAAGAGATAATACTATCGAGTCAACCAAAGAATATATATGAGCTTACATGTATACTGCCACATGTAAGATGACCTGATAGTATTAAAAAAAATTACATTAATCGTAGTCGATTTATATGTTAAAAAATCACAAAAGTCCCACATTGATGATTAATCAAATGGGTGGACTCCTTATAAGATTTGGACAATCCTCCTACACTCCTACTTTTGAGCTAGCTTTTGGGGTATGAGTTAGACTCAAGATCTAATTTTACATGATATCATAGTAGGACTCATCTCACGTGAGGTGGGGTGTTAAAGAATGACAAAAGTCTCGCATTAATAGTTAATGAGACGAGTAAGCTCCTCCCGGGGAATATATGAATGTCTTTCTCCCAGCTTACTACTATTTCCGAGTGGGAAGAAAGTTATTGCCAGCTCTTTGAACGAATACGCAAGGCATAGAGAATCCTTCTTTCTCTGAGCTAACTAGCCTAGCAGAATCCTTGAGCTAACTTTTTGGCGGTGTGAGTTAGATTCAAGAACTAATTTTACAATATATAAATTAGACTCTTCCTTTTAATAGCCTAACATATATAATATATTTTGATAATGAATGACAGTGAGATTTAAATCTAAGATGAACTTTGTTTGCCTTCTTTGATACTATATTGAAATTAATGTGTCCATCTAATCATCCAAGAACTTAAACTTTTAATGTTAATATAATAACATTGTTTTATTCACTTAATTATATTTTTAGCAGATAGGATTGACAAATAGGTTGATGTTACTTTCAAATTCCGGGTTGGAAATGGTGGAGAGACATGAAGTTGAGGAAGAGAAACACACGAGGGCGGTGGAGCAACTGGTGGTTGACGGTGGTGGAAGTGGAGGAGACGGTAGAGGGAAAAAATGTGGTGGTGGTGGTGGCGGTGGTGATTCTGATGGAGATAGTTCTGAGTTTAGTGTTGATTTGTATTACACAAAGATGATTCAAGCTAATCCTGGGAACTCACTACTTCTTGGAAATTATGCAAGATTCTTGAAAGAGGTACTAATTATAAACTTTAATTTGCATTTTTTTTATGGAAAGTGGAGAAAATTAAGTGGTCATATCATGATTAGGAGGCGTTTATGTACGATAAAATGACACGTGTCGATTGGATGACACGCGTTATATCACATATGACGTGCACTACATGATGGTCATGTGTTGCACGTGTGCATAAATGAAATTTGCATGACCAACATCGACTTCAATGGGCCAAAGTCTGATACCATGTTAAATGAATTTTGAGCCTAACTTACACTTCAAAAGCTAGCTCTTGAGGGGAGGATTGTTCAGATCCATTTAAGTTGAGAATTAATCAATTTTCCAACTAATGTAGGACTCTAAACCTACTCTAATGATTGTGGTTCGGCCGTTCCTACTAGCTTTGGTCTAGATTCATCTATATTTGTATTTAAAAAATTATTGAATACATACAAATTAATAGATTTAGAACCTAATAACTTTAAAGAACTAAAATCCTGAACTCATAAATTCTAAACTTTGGTTTCGCCTCTATGACTACACCTCTCTTTACATTTAGGTTCAACTAAAGCATGGACTGAAAGCCGCCCAAACAGATATGAACATTGCTCTAATATCATATCAAATAAAGCTTTGGACGCCAAAAGCTATATCTCAAAAAAAAATAAAAATTTATCCAAGACCTTATAAGTAGTAATGGTAATATATAGATTTAAAATAAAACATTGGAGTTGCACATGTTCACTCTATTCCTAAAAGTTTTTTATTTTGTAAATTGATGAATATCAAACAGGTGAGTGAAAACTTGGTGAAAGCAGAAGAATATTGTGAAAGAGCAATGTTAGCAAATCCAAGTGATGGAAATGTACTTTCATTCTATGCTGATTTAATTTGGAGAACACATAAAGATGTCCCTCGAGCTAACAACTACTTTGACAAAGCTGTTAAAGTTGCACCAAACGATTGGTAACAATTCATTACTCATATATTTCGAAATTATTATCTCTTATTCTAATTTCAACCAAACAACTGATCATTTTGTATATTCTAAAACTTACCTTATTTTTCAAAGGCATAATACATATATGTGTCTTTTAATTTGACTTCAGTTATTTTTTTTCAATGATGCAGCTATGTGTTGGCTTCCTATGCTCACTTTCTTTGGGATGTAGAGGATGTAGAAGAAGAAAAAGAACAAGAACATAGACAATATCAAATGAATGATAATAATTTACCTATATAATGTTGTATATAAAATATAAATAATTAACCATGCTAACATTTTTTTAGTTTTTTTTTGTATATCTTTTACCTTTTTAGGTAGGTTTTCCTTTTAAATTTTTCTTTTTTGTCTTGGCTACTAAAGCATTTTGATGAGGTTAAGTTATTGCTCTTTCTTGGCTTGATTGTAATTGAGAATGAAATAAAAAGTCGACTTCTAAGGATATATTTGGTACGAAGGAAAATAAAATTCAGAAAAATATTTTCTTATTTTTTCATACTTGGTTTAATGAGGGAGGCGACGATGATGTAGAAGTGTCACATTGCATTTTCTAAGATTGCCAAAGAAGTTTCACCAATGTCACCAAGTTTGGTTCCATTTCAAGATAGTTCACCTAACAAGTAGTGGCATTGTTGTAATTAACTGAAGCTTTTGAAGGCTATATCTCCTTCCACGAATATGGGAATAGGAAGAAACTTCATGCATGTGTGAAGAAAGTCAATACAAGTATAATTGAACAAAAGTCACCTTGTTTAGAGTTCGGATTAGTTAGAAACGACCATCATGATTCTTAAGTTAAAACTTGTCATCAAGCCGTACCAAGTAAGGAACCTTGAGGGGTACCCCACAGGCCTATCTAGGTATCTCTAAGGAGTGTCCAAAGGTGCTTATAAGAGTTAGGAAACTCTATGTGCACCGCTCAGTCTCAAGGATAACATTGAGCACTCAATGAGTCTCAGAGGCTTGATGTATAGACCGATTAGGCCCTATGGGCTAGCTAACCCTAGGAATGATACATACATACGTGTTCATTGAATATCCTAGGTACCACTCTTAAGAGCCTTATGTGTTGACTTGTGAACATGGCTTAGGTTCAGCGTTGCAAGCAAAGGTCTGTTAGCCTAGACATGTAGTCGTGGGAGATGTTACATTATGTGAGATGCAAGTATGTTGCCAAAGTAATGTTTGGCAGTGCCATAAGACAACCATAGACATATTATGCAAGGCACACATGAAAAAGGCTAAGGATTTTAGTTTTACCATAAATTTAAATCAATTTTAATCCAATACATTTATAACTCGGTCTATTTTAACATGTCGTAATCTAATCCAATTTACCTGATTGAAACCCATATCGGCTACCACGGCCTTTTAAGACCTTTAATTTGTCTCATGTGTAAGTAAGACTCAAGGAAAATATCTATGAGAGTAGTATATCCTGCTAGAGAGACTAGAGATATTCTGAAAAATAATATTCTCAATATAATAATGATACAGTAGAAAGCACATATTTATAGCTATACAATTGTAGGGTTAAAGTTCTATTCTAGGAAAGAGTATATATGGTTATAAATGTATATTCTGTAAATCAGTCATATTCTAAGAAAAAATATATTTTCTGATTACTATACAATTATAGCTTTTCCCAACATCCCTCTCAAATTGATACCGGTGATCACAAAGTAGCAATTTGGAGATAAGATATTGATGTCATGCTCGTGTCATCGCCTTTGTAAACAAATCAACAAGTTGATCATGAGAAGGAATGTGTTATAGAGTGATGAGACGGTCGATAACCAATTCTCGAATGTAATGGCAGTCCACCTCTATATGCTTTGTGTTTTCATGTTGCACTGGGTTTGTGGCTATTATAATCGCACTAGTGTTATCAACATGTAGCACTATGGGAGATGTAATAGCGACACTAAACTCAGATAATAGACGTCGTAGCCAAATAATTTCTGAACTTGCTGTCGACATAGCACGATACTCAGCCTCTGTAGATGATTTAGATGTACGGGATTGTTTCTTACATTTCCAAGATATCAAGAATGTGCCAAGAACATGCACCAACCAGTAACAAAGCGATGAGAATTAGGACAACCAGCCCAATCTGCATCAGTATATCCTTCGAGATGTATAGAAGAATCAGAACGGAAAAGAACACATTGACTCATAGAACCATGAACATATCGAATGAGACGAAGTAATGCAGTGTGATGTATACGGTAAGAATTAACCATAAACTAACTTAGAACTTGTACTGCATATGAACTGTCTGGCCTTGTCATAGTGAGATAAACAAAGGATCCCACCAACTGTCAATACAATGTTGGATCATCGAATGGTTTTCCATCAACCTCCTTGTACTTTGTATTATTCTCCATTGGGGTGTACACAACCTTGCCATCAGTAAGACCAGCCCTTGCAACAAGATCATGAGCATATTTTTGTTGTGTAAGCATGATCCCAGTAGGCAAGTATAAAACCTCAAGTCCAAGAAAATATGTCAGTCGTCCCAAGTCCTTCATCTTAAATGAGGTATGCAAGAATTCTTTCAACTTAGTAATATTCTCTGGATCATTTCCCGTGATAATGATATCATCAACATAGATGAGAAGTATTGTGATACCTACTGGAGAAGTATGAAGAAACAAAGAATGGTCTGAAGAACTCTGAGAGAAGCCCCCAGTTTGAATCGTGGATCGAAATTTGTCAAACCAAGCTCGAGGAGCCTGTTTTAAGCCATAAAGAGATTTTCAAAGATGACAAACTACATTTGGTCTTGGTAGAACACATCCAGGTGGTAGTTTCATAAACACCACTTCTTCCAGATAGCCATGGAGAAATGCGTTTTTCACATCCATCTAATGTAAGGTCCAACATTTCATTGAAGCCACAACCAATAATGTTTGTACCGTTGTCATCTTAGCAATAGGTGCAAACGTCTCCTCATAATCCACCCCATACTCCTGTTTGTACCCTTGAGCAACTAATCGAGCTTTGTAGCGATCAATTGTACCATTCGCCTTAAGTTTAATGGAATACACCCACTAACTTCCGATGAGAACTCCAACTATTGGTTTATCAACAAATTCCCAAGTAGAATTTTCATTCAATGCACGAAGCTCTTCTGACATTGCCTCTTTCCAACAAGTTTGTGTAGAAGCCTGAGAGTAAGATGTAGGTACATCAACAGAATGTAGTGTGGTATGCATGGCATAAGACTTACCAAACTTTCCTGGAGAGTAACCGAGCCGTTCAGGAGTATGGCGATTTATCCGACTAGATCGACGTGGGGGAGTAACTGGATGAGATGATTCCTCTTCGGAAGATGAGGATGCGTATGTAGAATCAACAACAGAAGAACATAATGGCTGGAGATCATCATAATCATAGTTTATGGGCTGCTCCAGAGGATCAGTATTTACCACATCATCATCAAACTTGTACAAAAAAGAAACATATTCTAAATCATGTTTAGAATTGTGTTTGTAAGAAAATTGACCCTAAAAATAATAACATGTCTAGATACACGAAGCTGGCGATGAGATGCATTATAACATAGATACCCCTTTTGTGTGTCATTGTAGCCCACAAAAATACATTGTGCTGCCTTAGTAATTGAAAGCTTTTGTCGTTCGTATGCTGGAATATGGACAAAGCAAACACAACCAAAAACTCGCAAGTGAGAATAATCAAGCTTCTTATGAAATAATTTGAAGTACGGTGTCTCATTAGCAATGACTGGGGAAGTTTGTCTATTAATCAAATATGCAGAAGTATGTACTGCTTCAGGCCAGAAACTCTTAGGCATATTAGATGTGCCCAACAAAGCCAATGTAGTTTCCAAAGCATGCTGATTCTTCCTTTCTACGACTACATTTTGTTCCAGAGTATGAGGACAAGTGCGTTGAGAAATAATTTCTTTGTTTTTGAAAAACTCAACAAGATTAGTCTTAGTGTACTCTCCTCCAGAATCATAACGAAATATTTTTATAGTTTTATGAAACTGTGTATACACATACTCAACAAAATTCATAATAAGAGTTGGAACCTCAGATTTATTTCGAAAAAAAACACCTATGTGTATCTAGATACATGATCAATAAATAACACAAAGTACTTATATCCCATCCTTGACAAAGTAGGAGAAGGACCCCAAACATCACTATGCACCAAATCAAACAGATCGTCATAAGAAGATGAACTGGATGGAAAAGGGAGCTTGTGACTTTTCGAATCGGCACAATTAAAACATGTCAAAGGGAGACTAGAATGAATTACATGTGTTGCTGGAAAACATGATTTGAGCATGTGCTGAAGTCGAAAGGAATGAGCAACTTATTCGAGCGAGTAACATCTGTGGCAGAAACTGAAAGAAAACAATGATGTAAATGATGATGAACCGACTCTAGAAGAAACATTCTGCCAACTCTACGCCCCTTGGCCATGGTCATCACGATTTTCAGATTTTGAACAACACAATCATTGGGTGAGAATTTTACAACACAATTATGATCAACTAGCTGACCTACCAAAACCAAATTAGCCTTCAAATTAGGTACATAAAGAACGTTATACAAATTTCCAACAGAACCAATACCCGAAGCAGGCAATGTATTCATGTTTGCCATATGAATAACATGTTTAGAAACATCATCATACAATGAAGAAAATTGGGACAGATCTCCGGTCGTATGATTGGAAGCACCCGAATCTAGATACCAAGTAGATTTAATAGAATTACTTGTACCCGAGGATGCCGAGAGTGCACTTGAGATGGCTTCGGGAAGGGTAGCTACTATAGAATCTCGAATCAGCCTTTCAAGATCATGTCCAGAAGGGAAGGAACTAACCGATTTAGTGACATCTATTTGGTATGCTTAGTGAGCAGGCCGTGAACAATTTGGACGACGACGACAGTCCGAAATATGATGGCCAGTAATCTTACAGTAAGCACAAAATTTTTTCTTCTTAGGATAATTGGCTGCTATGTGACCAAAGTCGTTGCATTCATAGCACTGGACAATTCTCTTATTTCCTGATGAAGTACCAACAGTTGATTTTTGTGCAAGTAATGCAATAATGGGTAATGTCATCGACTCAATGGCCGCCTGAGTTCCAAGCCTGGTCTCTTCACGCAAGACGGCTGCCAACACAACATCAAGAGTAGGTGTGACTTCTCTGTTCAACAAACTACCACGAATAGACTTGAATTCATACCGAAGTTTCATCAAGAACTGTACCATCTTTGTCGTTCTCCCAACACTTCCTTTAGCCCTATCGTAGACATATTTCACCCAGTAATTTGATCTTGTTCTAACCAGAGCAGCTGCAAGCCGGCATAAAAGGAACGAACATTATTGTCTCCTTGTGTATATTCAACACTGTTGCGTTTCACTTCAAACTCGCGTGCAAGATTGCTTTGTTGGTAGACGTTACGCAGGTGGAGCCATATCTCTGAAGCTGAACTAAATGGTCTAAGTCCCATAGCGATGTCAGCATGTACCGAATTCAGCATCCAAGCGATTACCTTCGCATTATTCAAATTCCATTGATTCAACTCTTTTTCATCTGTTGGCAGACCAACAAAACCATCTAACCACCCAAAAAGGCTCTTTCCTTGAACAAAAATTCCAAAGTGGAATTCCTATAGAGAAAACTTGGAACCATCCAATTTTGTGGAGAGCAAATCGTGCGAAGATGATTGTGAATTCATTGATAACGGAGAAAGAAAAAAAAAGGGACAAATACAAAGAGACAAGAAGAACGCAGGAAGGTAACAAGGTACCTGTGTAGAAAAAAGCAAAGAGCGCGGAAAAATTGTTAAACGATGGCTCTTGATAAACCATGCTAAAGAGACAAAAGATATTCTGAAAAATAGTATTCTCAATATATTAATGACACAGTAGAAAGTAGGGGTGTACAAAACCGAATCGAAAACCGAACCAAACCACAAACCGAGAAAAAAAACCCGACTAGTGGTTGGTTTGACTTGGTTTGGTATTGAAAAAAAATCCGACTATATTTGAGTTAGTTTGGTTTTAACTAAAAAAAAGCCAACCCGAGACCAAACCAACCCGACATTATATATATAATTTTTTTAAAAAAAATTATACATAAAAATATATACTTTGATATAATTTTTAAATATTTCTTATACTTTTTCATAGTTTTTATCTTTTAATATATTCAAGTTTGAAACTTAGAATTCTGAATGGTTCAATAAAGATTATAGTCCACAAATGTTGGTAATTATAATAAAATTTAAATCAAAATCAAATAAATACTAATGCAAAAAGAAAATCAATTCAACAATAAGAATGACAATAATATTGAATATTTGTTCTTTGGTTTTACATTGGTTTAAACAATTCAAATACATAATCTAATTTTAATTTCCTTTAATATTTAGTCATGTAACTACTATTTATTAAACTTATTTTAGCATGATTTAGTACTTTTAAATTATGATCATTTTCATTATGACTTGTTAATTTGCAATATTTGTTTTTACGCGATTTCATTATTATTATTATTTTGTTGGATATTTTAGTGTCATTACTCATATCATATTTTGTGTTATTTTCTTAAGAAACACCTTAGATAGTTGTATTTTGGTAGGACTAAAGAAATATTTGAAGTACAAGTAAATTATATATTTGTATGAATACTTTATCGGGAAAATCCGAAAATCCAAATAACCCAAAAAAATCCGAAAAAACCCGAGGTTGAGAAACTCGAGTTTTATTGGTTTGGTTTGGTTTGGTTTATAGATTTAAAAATCCGACACAAATGGTTTGGTTTGATATTTGGAAAACCCGAACCAACCCGGCCATGTACACCCCTAGTAGAAAGCACATATTTATAGCTATACAATTGCAGGGTTAAAGTTCTATTCTAGGAAGGAGTATACATGGTTATAAATGTATATTCTGTAAATCAGTCCTATTCTAAGAAAGAATATATTTTTTGATTACTATACAATTATAGCTTTTCCTAACATATCCGTCCTCATTTGGCCCTCTAAGATCTTGATTTTAAAGATTATTCTATTAATATCAAATGCATGTTATTAAAAAAACTAATATTTGAGAAACTCCAAGACAAAAAATATTCTCCATTAATAATGTTAGAAAAATTAGGTATATAAGCAACACGAGGCAACAAATATCTAAATGACTAGTTGTTTGCCATTCAACAATATTATTATATTCTTGCTTAACATCTTTGCAGGCTGTCTTTATTCTTAAAGAACTATGTATAGCTGCACATTAAGATGCCTAAGAATTGTCCCCATCTATATGTGTCTTGCTTACACTAAATTTGTTATGATGCTCCTTACCGTACCTCCACACCCATTGTTTTATACTATCAGGTCACATAAAAGATATAACGAGAGGTAAAATACATAATCTGTAAAAGTATGAAATATATTGTTCTTTAGTCAGACAATCTATTATAACATATTAATTTGGTGCACAAGAATCATTTCCTCTTAGCTCATATTAAATGACAAATTAAATGATATTTTAGAGTAAAAGAGTAACGTCTGACGTTGTTTCAGAGACGATTTTATAATGGTTGGTGTCATCCGATGACTCTTCCCTTGGGTGTTTAATCCTTGGTCCGATTTTGTATCTTGGTTTGTTTCTATTTTTTCGAGACAAACCGTATTGTCTACCATCGGTGTAGAATTGTTGCTCTCCTTCCACGTGTCTGCATGTAACTTGTCCACGTATCTTGCCTAATTTTGTCCAATACAATAGATTCGGTCGAATTTAGTAACTTTAGTTCAAACTTTGTATACTTGTCGTAAAAAAGTCATTTAATATATATAAATTATCAATTTAAAATCCACTAATTGAAAAGGTTTAGAATCCCAAACTCATAAACTTTAAATTTTGTCTCCACCTTTATAGGTAACCTACCCTAATACAAGTATCAATGACTAATCCCACAGCTCGAACCTCACGAAAACAACTTTACTGTTGCATCAAGATTTCCTTTTAAAATTTATTTACACTATCACTGTACATAAGTTACTTGATTCCTTCTTGAAAATGGATTGCAATAACCAGCAGAGAGATAACAGGCAGCTTGACTTTGGTATTAGCTTTAGTCCCAAAACTTGAATAGCCAGAAAATTACTTCCTCCATCCCAATTTATATGATCCTCCATCCCAATTTATATGACACGATTTCAATAGTCCAATTTTTTATTTTAGTCACAAATTTAGACATAGAATCTAATCTAAAAGGTACTATAAGTTATATAACTCACAAATATCAACAATCTAAAATATTTAAAGAACATACGAATAAATCGCGATCAAAGATTTCCTTTGTTTGATGAACACAATTCATTAAATTGTAACATTGTTTTCCCCATAATGACATAAATACATTGATCACAACACAATATTTATGCATTCTAACATAAGGTTCTACTAATTTTAGCATTTCAAATAATCCAAAACCAACCAAGAACAGAACCAGCCACTAATCCCATCCCTAATGAAACAGCCAAAACAATTGCAGCAATTTCAGCTTCAGAACTTGGCACAGACTTGGGAGCAAGAATCATAATGACACTTGTCAAGTACCCGTTGGTCAGACCGAGCATCGTCGTTAAAAGTACAATTGACACTTCACATTTTAGCCATTTAGGACCATGTAAACAAGCTGTAAACAGAGGATAGAACAATAGCCTAGCAACACAACCCCATGTAGCCTTACTAGTACTCTTAACAACATACAATGCAGTGAAAGATTTCCCAACGAAATCCGCTACGTTGTAAATTGTTATAAGTAAAATGGGATACCAATCTTTAAACACACTCGATTCAAGATTTTCTGCTAAGAACCCTGGGAAAATAGACAATGTCACAGTGTAAATCATGAATATTCCAAATGCGGGACACTTTATAGTTCTTGCCACATCGCGGAGTTTATGCCTCGAACATGGCAAGAAATCTTGAACAAGATGTGTGTAATGTTGCTGCATAATTGGCAACTTGTACAACAAGTTGCAACAGATGATGCACACTATCAAAACTGTTGTGCTAATTATGAAGTAGAAATGAGCACTTGTCTTTAGACCATGTGGAGTATTTGGAAGTGATACTTTGGTTATAATCCTTAATATGCAAATTAAAACACCTGTTGAAAAAACACATTAACAAGTTTAATATATTAAAAAGATAAAATTCAAGAATCAAGCTTGAGCTATGTGAAAAGAGTACCACTAAATGTTCAACAAATATCAAATCTTGAATCGGCTATACAATCAAACCTTTCTATAACAAATCGTTCTTCGTAACAACATTTCACTATAACAATCAAGTTTTCGTTGGAACCAACTTTCATATTATGTTATATTATATGTTATTTATAACAACATTTCACTATAACAATCAAAAAAATATCCAGATAAACGAGACTGTTATAGAGAGGTTCGACTATATGTTCATTTTCTAAGCAATTTGAAAAAGAAAACGCATTTATTAAGTGAAAATAAAAACAAATTCAATATACAAAAAGATAAAATTCAAGAACCAAGCTTGAGCTAAGTGAAAAAAAACACACTAAATTTTCAACAAATATTAAATTTTGAACTCATAATATCAAACGTACGATGAGTTAAAGTCTTAAATCTTGAATCCATGATATACAATCAGACGTTTCTATAACAATCATCCTTAATAACAACATTTCACTATAACAACAAACTTTTCTTTGAGACCGACATTCATGTTATGTTATATTGCATGCTCTCTATAACAATATTTCATTCAACCAAACAATATCCAGACAAACGAGGTCGTTACAGAGAAGTTTGATTTGTATACCTGAAGAAGCAGTTCCAGCAAAAATTGCTTGCATGTATTGTTTAGGCAGCTTACCAGCAGAACCAATCAAGCTTCCACCAATCAAACCATCAGCCAAACCACAAACAACAACAGATACAACCACAACACAATATGTTGCATTTGACTTCACCTTTGTTCCATTTTGATCCCAATTAATCCAATCAACAATTGGTGTTACCATTAAACAAAGAACAAACATAGAAAAACCAAGATTCAATCTCAATCTAAGACTCATTGTTTGGTTCCATTTATTCCAACTCAACATCAAAACAAGAATCAAAAGAGATGAAGTCATGTAAGCAACAGAGAAAACTTTCTCAACATGTTTTGTTGGATAAAGATAACCAAAGTAATCAACAGCAGTGATTAAGGCATTCCAAGGTAACAAATTGCCAGCACCAAGCAAGAAATGGATTATGTATGAAATTTTATAAGTGTCTCTTGCTTCATTTTGATCAACCTTTGTGATCATGTTCATCTCTATTCCTTTGTGATTTTGTACCATCTTTTGATTGTGGAGAATGATCATTTGGTCAAGCATCTTATAGACAAGTTACTAATGATATCTCAATAGGTAAGCACCTATGTTGTTCGGATACGGGTGTGGAGATTTGATACTGAGTGTAAATTCAGAGGTCGAATCTGTCATTTCATGAATTTTTAGATTCGAGGGTATAGATAGGAACAACTTTTTGATTTGTTGAAAAATAACTTGACTCAATTTTGTTTAATTAAGTTGAATGATCAAACACTGTTGTGTTATTATTACTACATTTTTATTTAATTGATTGAATAGTCATGTTTTACTAATTACTACTCATCTTTATTGCTGGATTCTGAGATATGGCTCGTATGATTTAAGAATTTGATGTAGACGCGGCGATATTGTGAATTGGTCATATATTAAAAATGTATTAGATATACGGTCATCTCGTAGTTATTGGTCATTCTAATATATGACTAAACACATCTGACTTTCAATTAGATGAATTGATGAAATATGTATTTTTTTTAATCAATTTATATATACTATAAATTATATTTAGAACAATATTACCCTCAAACATAATGTAATAGTACAAACCTAACATAGTACTTGGCTAATTAAATAGTATAATGGTTAATAATAAGATTCACAAGTATAGGGACCAAAAGTATACAATTTAATTTATTTAAGGTTAAATGTGCTTAAACGGATATTAGAAGGACCAAAATTAAAATTTGGTGATACTGAAGGGACTAAAAGCACAAATTTTATATCTTAATTTTGAGAATTAAGTATTGTATGTAAAAATAGAACTAAGTTGCACTTGTAACAATCCAACCCCTTATTTTGAGCTTTTGTGCCCCATTTCATGTTTTATGACTTTATATATTATGTCTTTGGATTTGTGATTTTGGTTGGGAATAGAGGGGCTCGGGGTGGTTTCAACATATTTAATTTGAAGTAAGTGAAAAATTATATGCATGTGTTATAAGCGCGTGTGATGCACGATCGAGCCATAACACAAGGCAAATTAAACTTATGTGCCACATGTGCAGGACACGGAGTATGACACCCTAGCCCTGCACAAGGGCCACACACAGTGGACATGGTATGACACCATGATACTGCACCATATGCACACAACTATTAACTCATAAGAATATTAAGTGTTACAGAATCAGGTTCACCTGGACAATAGTGCTCGTTAGGTGTCAATCACATCTAAGGGATAGTTCGAGATGTGACATAACCATATAGTGTCACCTTTTATATCCCTTAAATAAAAGATTCCTTTTTTTTTTTTCAAGATTTCAAATTCCATTTTGATTATGGTCATTGGTTATATTTTCAAAAAAAAAAAAGAAACTATCTTTCTTTATAGGGGAGTGAGTGACTACCACCTCTTGAATTGACATGGATGGAAGGTGAACCACTCTAGTAAATTAAAGTTTCCACTTAATTGGCATAGATTTGACTAGTAAGGTTGAATTTTGGAATATGAAAGTTAGGTTTATTTGTAAGAAAAAAAGAAAAAAAATTGTACCTTTGTGGGGACAAAAATGGAGGGGTCCTATAATTTTGAAGAACAAATTTCCCAAATGAAAAAGAGAGTATAGTGTTGCACATGCCACCAATATTTGTTTGCGCGAATCATACGGGAATGGTTTCATAATGGACGGATCAAATGATTTAACCTACATACATGGTGGGTGCAATGAATCTCGATATATCGGAGGAGAATTCATAATTTAAATTTAAAAAGAGAGAAGTATAATTAGTATGAATTGCAGAATCTTGTGAATAACAAGTCTTTCAAAGCAAGTTGTGCCCGAAGCCATTAGGCCGAGGGCCCCCATCTATGTATCTCCCTCCCATCTCCGCCATGTGCTTGCATGCTCGTCGGGTAATTAAATATTTATTACTCTTTATTTAGTAATTCAATACCGACTATAAGAGATTGAGGTTTTTCTTTTATTAAATTTTATGGAGAATTTTTTTGATCTCCGAAGGTCGGTATGTGATTTTCCTGTATTGTTTGCCCAAAAAATCGATTTCTTGAAGTCGGTTTTCTTTTTTAATAAAATGAAAAAAAAAATTAACAATATCGACTTTCGTAGGTCGGAAATTACCGACTTCCATCAGAGGTAGGAAATTTGGAGGTCGGCATTCACAGTTTTTCAAGTAGTGTTAGCGCGAATTATTAGTTTCATACTCGGACTATTGATAGCCTTCAAAACACTCATCTACTTAACTAATGGAACTTAAATACACCTCCGATCTGCCACATGCCATAACAAGTGGTCTCAAACTCTTGTAGGAACATGAGATTCTTAATAAAAAGTCTAGAGAAATGTTAAAATGTCCTTAAACCTAGCAAAAATTATTAGTTTCGTCCCCAAATTTAAAAATGTCACATTGGTCCTCCTTACAAAGTAAATTAGGATAAGTTGCATGTATATATCCCACACCTCAAATACAAGTAATTAATTAGGCTCACCAACATGGGTTGTAGTGCACTGATGAGAGTGTTTCACCCTTAATCAGAGGTATCGGGTTCGAGCCCTGGGTATGGAGAAAATCATGTTGGGAGAGTCACCCCCGAATGGGTCCTGCAGAGCGCGATTTGGATTTAGTTGGAACTTCAATGTGGGCTCCAGACACCGGGTGAGAAATAAATAAAAAAATAATTAGGCTCATCACTAGATCAAAAACTTTGTATAGTACTTAGGCTTTAAGTTGTGTGCTTAAATGTTGGTATCATTTTCTTATATAGCCACTTAACCTAGGTATCAATCTGAAAATTTCATAATATGTGAAGCCCAATAATTATCCGGCTGATACATAACGTACGTCCCGATAATTTTTCCTACTTTTAAACAAGATCCACACACAAAAATAATAAGTTGGAGGTGTAATTATAAAAATTAGGCACCATAAATGAAAATTTGAATTTTATATAAATCTCTTTGTACTTCATATATAAGTACTGGTCTGAATCACAACTATAATTACAAAAATAAGAGGTTGTATATACTTATAAATAATTCAAAAAACATGACAACTTATAGCATGCAAATGGAAACATATAAAAGTTATAATGATTTGAAAATTCATCAGCTAAAATATTTTCGAAAAGATAATTATTAAAATTTTTAGGAAATATTTCAAAGTTCTCTGCGTGAATAAGGGCTTTTGCTTTTATAAAAAGGAATTAAGAGGATTGTGGGTTATGGATCACTCCTATAAACCTATAATTATTGATGTTAGTCCAAAAAAAATTTAAACCCCATTATTGCCTTTTCACTTTTCTAATTTTGGATCATTCACTTTGTTATATACTTCAACGCAATAATAAATACTTTATTTGTCTCAATCTCTGTAAAATGTTTTTTAACCTATCTAAAAAAAATGATATATATTTTTTATAATTGGTGATAAATTTAACTTTAAAGTTCCTATTTTATCATTAATAAGATAATTTACCATCACCCAAATATTTACGATTAACTCCTTTGTCCAATTTACTTGTCATTCTAACTAAAAATAGATGATCCGAAATAGTTATCAATTTTAGAAAATCAATATATAACTGAGTCCATTCATCTTATTTTGCCCTTAATAATTAGGGTTAAAGTCAATATCATTGCTTTCGCCATGTAGAACTTTGGCCGCTTCTAGAACTTCTTGGGCACTCTTGTTAGGCATCAACTCTCCTAATTTCGCCCATATATCAGGTTGCGTATCGGTCGGTTCAGTTCGATTTTAAAGTTTACCGGCTTGACTTATTGATTATCGGTTTGTAGAGATGCTAAATCGTTATAGAACCATTAAGATATTGACTTATTGGTTATTGGTTTATCGGTTATTGATCATTATATCGGTTTAACCGTTAAGATTTGACACAAAAAAACATTGAAAATATCTTTAAAACAAGGTGACAAACCAAATGAACCATGCACATGAGTTCACAAGTTACATATTTCTCAAAAGCAAACACTTTTACATTGTAGAATAACCAAGAGTTTGGGACACCTAGAAATAAAAGTAGGAAACCAAACACTAAGTCAAGGACTTTATATACAAAATGGTATAAATATAATTATTTAATTTACTATCAGGTTATCGGTTAACCCGTTAAGAAAAAAACCTAAAACCGTTAAGAACTGATAATCCGATAACAAAAAAAATCAAAACTGTTATCAAAATCGCTAAACCAATAACCCATTATGAATAAATCAATAACTTTTTTTCGATTCGAGTTATTAATTTCAGTTCAATTTTGAACAGCCCTATTAATAATAATTATTTTGGGAAGTAATTATATTGACTAATTAGCACAAAAAAGCTATAATTGAAAAACACATACACATACTCCATTATTGTGATTCCTTGTATTAACTATCTTTGTTTTTTTGTTATTATTATTATTTAAAAAAATTAAAAAGACAATTCTTATTGAATAGATATTACTATCTTAAATGATTATAAAGATAATAAATAAGAGTATCATCAGCAAAACACTAATGTCGCAAGAGGTGTGTAAAAAAAAAATATAACATATAATAAAGCGGTCTAGAATCTAGATGAAGTAAAGATCACAAATTTCAAAAGTTCTTATTTTCTTTTTAAACTTTATGTCCAATCAAACATATTCACATAAAATGAAATCACAATTTAAAATTCCAAATCTTTTTTTTATTAGAAGAATTTGAGTTTTAAAATCATAATTTAAGATTAAAATCTATATATATTAATAAAGCTGAAAAAGAACACGCTGATATGGCATACCTCATTGGCCTCTATTATTATTTATCCTTTTCCTCATAATTTTGAGATTTTATTTTATTTTCTTTCTTCAAACCTCCAAAAATAAAAATTATTTCTTTCATTATTATTTTTGTTGATTACATTATAATGGGTCATTAAAATGGCCAGAATTGAATTGTTTATTGTATTTTTTGGTTCATTTCGGCTGTCTGCTTAAAGGATAATTAAAGATCTCGTAAAGCTCAATTAAATATGACAAACAAATGCAGTAACGGCCTAAATAAAACTTTCAGCCCACGTTGCAGTCCCTTCATTAAGCATAATTATGCACTTAATGCTCATTTATATGAAATTACTCAAAATCCGTTAGTTTTCTTCAGTTACTAATTTTTTTGAGTACTATAAATACTAAAGAAAGTCATTTCCAAAGAACAACATTCTTCCTTTTTCTTTCCATAGCTTTCTTCTCAATTATTATTATTATTCTTATTTAATAATTGTTAATATTAATAATGGCAACAATTTGCTCCTTTTTTTTGGAAACTTTATTCCCGAAAAACAAAAAAAAGGTTCGTACATTTTTATTTTGTTTTTGCCACAATTATTTATATAGTGTACTAGAAATGATTTTCTTCATTATGAAATGAAGTGAAATGTCATATGGCCCCTTTTTTAGCAATATATACATTTTTACGTTTCTTTTGCCACATCTATTAGCTTAATTTAGTGTACTGGTACAAATTTTTATTTGTTAGGAAATGAAGTGGAATGGCATATGCCCCCCATTTCAGCAATATATCAAATTTTGTTATTTTTATTATTTATTGCAAGGTTGTATATAAATGTAATAAAATTTTAAACGTAACAGTTTTATCTTGTACATAAACGCCCTATTATAAATTTTAGAAATATATTTATTGCAAGATCGTACATTGTAATGTGAATTTAAACGTAATAGTTTTATCTTTTATGGAATAAATGTTCTATTATAAATTCTAGAAATAATTATATTAATTGCATATTGAATTTGATGATTCTTACATATTTGAAGAATGTGTTATCATTAACGATTTATCAATTTTTTTTACTTTTTTTGTTGCAAACTTGTATATAATTATACTGTGAATTGGAATGCAATAATTTTATCTTTTCTGGTATAAATGTCTTACTAAAATCTTAGAAATAATTATGTTAATTTCATATTGAATTTTAATTTTTCTTTCATTATATTTATTAAATAAAAGGATCAATATGATTTTTACATTCTTCCAAAACAGATAACATATCTAGAAAAAGATGGATATTTCTTTCATTTCAAAATAAATCTCTATATAATACAAAAGTTAAACAAAAGAAGAGTGATATGCGACCTTTCTTTAATAGGAATTCATTTATCCTTTTTTTTTCTTAGAGATTCATCTTCATCATCTTAACTTCATATGTTAATTATTAATTAATAATATATATAATTCACATGACATTACTTAATTACGATAAATCAACCAACTAATTAAATTAATAAATTAAATATTTTCTTGATAAGAGTCAACTCACGTACAAAGCTAACCTCTCCTCATAAGATGGTTCACGTCTGTGCAACAACTCCTAAAGCGAAATTTAAAAGTTGTTCCTTAAGCCAATTTAGAAAAGATATTTAATTTCAATAATTTTAATGTGCATAAATCTTTTAAAAACTAAATAATTAAATCATTGATAATTTTTCCTTATTCCTCTTGATGAACCCTATATATATGTGTTTTCTTATTCATATTTTCGGATATGCCTCTATAGGTATAATCTTATTTTTTTAAGACTTCTATTCAATAAATTTGTTTTTATATCTTGGATGGCTGAAGAATTTTACATACAAAATTTTACGTTTTTTTTTATCTACCCTTCTCATTCATAGTGCGTTAACTTTTATGATATTAATTCTTACAACTTGCAGGGAAATGAAAAAGATCAAATGGTAGATTAGTAAATAAAAGAATATATATATAATCCTGAAAAGACATTTTCTTATAATTTCTGTTTTTCTATAAAATTATAACATTAATTAATATTTATTTATTTATTCTAATTTTTTAAGAATCGCGCGAAGTATGGACAAGTACACTAGTATTATAATATGACCA
Source organism: Solanum acaule (assembly GCA_036250505.1). Lineage (NCBI taxonomy): Eukaryota > Viridiplantae > Streptophyta > Magnoliopsida > Solanales > Solanaceae > Solanum > Solanum acaule. Next base: position 25,710 of record JAJOOR010003491.1, read on the forward strand.
AACACCTCCTTACATCCACAGTTTTAACTTTAGCTAATTAATATAGTTAAGTTACAAAATTAAGTAGTAATAAACTTGTTTATGAAAGACATATTTTATATTTTTATATTCATTGACGATAAATTTTTACCCCTTTCGTTTTAATTTATTCGACCTACTCTTTTTAATTTATTTTTAAAAAAATAACTTTTTTCTTTTTTTTGATAATTCTTTATTTTAATTTTCTACCTAACATATTTAACATCACAAAATAAAAAATATTTTGATACAATCTAATTGCTAGTTTAATATTACAAAATTATTATTTTTTTTTACTTTTTTAAACTCTATGTCAATAATTTTTTCGGTAAACCTATATCAAAGAGTAAGGACCAAAACGTAATTTTCTCCTCCAACCATAAACAAAAAAATCCTCTATTGCTTTGCTCAGTTGCTCCCACTGTTTTCCACAGTAGAGAGATGGAGTTCAATACAACGCCGACACGTTACGGTGGCAGAGACGGCGAGAGAGGCGCCGGCGGGAAGTTTAAGAAACCGTCGGCGAGGAAACCTCCGGCGACTCCTTACGACCGTCCACCATTGAACCAGTCTGGTCGGACTAGCTGGTTATCGAAACTGGTTGATCCGGCTTACCGTATTATCTCCGGCAGCGCCAACAGAATCCTTCCATCGTTTATATCGAATGCAATTGCTGGAAATCCTCCTCCACTTGAACAGATTGATGGTGAATTAGGTTTGAGATTCGTACTTCATGTTATGTGAATTATTAGGGTTTCCATGAATGTGCGATTTTTATGTGTTTTTGGATATTGGTGATTGAGTATGTTGGTGTTTTGGTTAATTGAGGTTTGCAAGAACGGAACTTTTTTGTTATTTTAGCTTACAACCTGATCTATTGGAATGTGACTGTAGTAGCTTTTGTTTACAACTTATTCTAGCAAAAGGTGTTTCTTTGCTTTTCTAGGTTGCAGGGATTTTCTTGGATATGTAGTAGGTTTTATGAGAAAATTGAAGAGAATTATTAGTTCTACTTCTCGGGAAGGGGGTGGTAGTTTAGGTGCAAAGTTTTTCCATCTCTGATATCATTATACCTTGCATGGAACCTGGTGTGTTTTGGCTACTTGTATCTTAATGACATTCCTTTTTGATGTCAATGTGCATGAAGAGTAATAGCGGTGGTAGTTTCTTTAGTTGAATTGGTAAAATCTTGAAGAAGTTAGACTTTGTGAGCTTGGGAGTTGTATTTGCTACTTTGCATGAATGGTAGACCTCATATGACACACAATTATTATATGTTGTATAAAAAATAATAATTGTGATCCTATGTGTGGTCTGCCCATGATTGTACAAACATAGATTTGGTATTTTTCTATCTTATCAAAAAAAAAAAAAAAGATTTGGTATTTTTCTACCATTGGCTGATAAGAGAATGACATCAAGCAGGCTAACACTGGTCCCAAAGGAAAACAGGTGCTGAGGAGCTAAGGGACTCTGGTGGATTCATAATGTCTCCAAGGTTGGAGCCAGTGGTCAGGGCATAGGAGAAACAACTTGAAGGTCTTAGGTTTGAACTCCAGTTACAACAGTTAATGTGTGCCTGCCTGCATTAGCTTTTGTTGGCAGGATTAACGGATCCTATGCTTGTGAACTCAGGTTGCTTGATGGATTAGACGCGATGCATGTAAATTTATCAGGAACACCACCTTCACAAAAAAGGAAGAAGCTAAGGACCTATTATAAGATTACTTACCAAAAAAAGGACATAAGATAATTGCTCAGGTTCTTATTGAAAGGTTTAAAAAGAGTGATTGGTACTCTGATTATGGGAAACCAAAATTTTTTTATTCATCAAACTAAGGCTAATAGTGAATGTTGCACTAATTGCCAATGACTGCATTCATTATAGGCTGAGGCAATTAACTCATGGATATCATGTTAAATGGATTTGGAGAAAGCTTACTACCATTTAAATTGGCGATGGTGCTAAACATTGTGAGTTGTGTGATCAGTGATGGGGTTTGGAGATAGGTGGATCAAGTTGATAAGTTACTGCATTTCCACTGTAAGGTTGTCTGTATTTTTCTATACTAATTATCTGTAGACATGAGCATATTTTGCTTCTTATGGGGGACTTAAGCAAGATGATTATTCATCATGTTTCCTTTTTCTAAATTTTAATGGTGGTGGAAACACTTAGGTTACAGCTCAAAAGAGCAGCTGCACTTGGCTGGATATTAGGGGTTAGGATTAGAGGAAGTTATGACATGCAATGGATATTTCACATAATTAACATTGATGACACTTGGATAGTGAGGAAGACGAGGAAGAAATAACTGATGTGCTTGAGTCTGCTACTATTTCAAGCAATACCTAGGCTTCATATATATCCAGTGAAAAGTAGATCATTCTTTTTGAATCAAGTGAAAAATAGAATTTTCTTTGCTAATGCACACTGCCAAAAGCTTGCATCATCCATTATATTGGGCTGTAAGGTGGAGATTTCTTAACTTCATATATGGGCCCCATTGGAGCCAAATACAAAGATAAAAAAGTACAGGAAGGTGTGACTGAGAAGTCTCAAAGGAAACTTTTTCATCTCACCTCGCTTTAGTACCCTGAAGGACCTTCGCCTCGCCTCACACTTTAACCGGTTTTAATAACACTGATCTCATGTGTTTGCTACTGCTTAAGGCACCCTGCTGCCTTATCTTATAATGCTCATACACCAATTACAAGCTACTTATTCCGACATAACAAGCAGACAAATTCTGGAATTTTGGTAGGAGGGGAATGGCTCTCACTTGAGTTCCACGTGCACATACAACAACAAACCTAGTGTAATCCCATGTGCACATATTCGACGTTAAATAATAGACACCATTAGGAAGGAGATTAAAAGTGCACCAAATATGACATTGAGGACTATTAGTGCTCCATGTGAAAGAAGAGGGATGACTTTTGAGTCTAAAGCAAAAGATAAGGGATGATTTTGGGGTTTTTATCTGTTTCGTGCGGGAATATTAACACCCATCAGCAGTGTGCTAGATGTAACCCAACATACCTCGTCTTGGTGACTGCCACACCTCTAAAGTAGTTGAAAGTTGGCTAGATGGAACACTGACATACTTTATATCTTTGGTGATCACCACACTCTAAAGTAGTAATGCAACTGGACAGGATTAGACAGAATTTCCTTTGGATGGGTTTGGGGTGGTGGGGTGGTTAATTATGCAAAAGAGGTGGTTTGTGGAATAAAAGTTTAAGCTTACATTATGGAAATTTCTTTTCTTGTTCTTTTTTCTTCTTTTATAAGTAAAAAAAGGTCTCCTTCATATAAATGGCTACAAAAACTTATTGATGCATGGAGGATCTACAGAAGACCATAAAGGGGGTATGGATGGAAAACCAGTGGTGCTATGGAGAGTTAGTGATGACAAGAAGGATATATGGAAGGTCAGAATAGAGAGCTATGGATGGAAAACCGCTGGAGTTTGAGACCAGTTGAGGCCTCAAATGACAAGTATATGGAAGCAAATCAAGATTTTTTTGGAGGAATTCCAACCTTTGACGAGAGTAGAAGTTGGAGATGGCAGTAGAGTGAAAATTGTGCCTAGATTTTTTTTTTTGAAAATGTGCCAATATATTTGAATGTATGATATATACCCTTTAAATAAATCTATCAAGACACAGCCTGACAGCTTCCAAGTTGCAAGTTACAGAATGTCATAGGGGTATGGCATGTGAAGTTGAGTAGGGATATAAAAGGCTGGAGATATGAATTATAACTCTGCTGTTTGATTGCTTTGGGAAGGATTCCATTAGTTGAACAATAGACGGACAACTTATAGTGTTATGTGAGGATGGCATAATCGCTGTGTGTTTATGCTAACACCGGTTGATAAGGAATGACATAAAGGGAATCGGGGTGTTGGCAGATAATTTGAAAGACTAAAGCTCCAAAAAATAACATATTTTGGATTGCTAAAGGTTCATGAGCCATCTTTCACACACAAAGACGTGCAAAAAAAATGTTTTTAATATGTATAGTGATGTTTTCTGTGTGAACTGACTTAAGAGGGACATCTCTTCTATCACTTCAAGGAGTCATGCCACTTGGCAGATTGGGTGCGTGTTCCTGAATTTGTTAGTATATAGTAGGGTGAATTTCTAACAACCCCACATCAGTAGTTCCATCATTGCACAATATAAGTGTGAAGGAATAGAGACTGTCAGGGATAAACTTTTCTCTAACAATATTTTCGATATATATCTAAATGCTTTGAAGAGAAAGCAAACTCCCTTTTTTTTGTTGGTATAATGTAGATGTATTAATTATTTGAATTTTTGGGATAGGATGAATTTTGTAAATGATATTGAAGGTGCATTGGTCTTCCCAGATCTCCATGTTTAGAGAATATGAGTCCAAGAACACTTATTTACACTGAATGTACCTTCTTGCTAAACTTAGTAATACAGTTTTTGCTTGCCTTAAAAAGTATCCCTATTAGATACAATGTTCGATTGTATACTTTATGACCAACAAAAAAACTTTCTCGTATTGATCATTAATAAGTTTTCTTATTTATACTTGATAGAGTAGTTCTAATAATAAGAATCTTAGTCGATTGGATGCATTGTGATAAGTATGTTTGATACATCAAACATTGTGAGCTAATTAGATATAGATATCATTAAACTTGTTATCTTGTTTGTTTCCTCAGTTTGATCATTAATCTCAATTTTTTTAAATTTGGGACAGATAATGAAGATCCAGCAACAACACAAGATGTAGGAAATGACAACAAATGTACTTCAAGTGTAAGCTTTGTTAATTTTTTTGTTCTTGCTTTATTTTGGTAAATTTCTCATATTATCTCTCCATTTTATTGGTAGAGAGTGTGGATGAAGATTTTGCTTTGTTATTATGTCTATTGTTTTACTACACGAGAACGAGGAGCACAAAATATAATAAATAGATCTAACACTTAGTTTGGATGGCAATAAAATGGTGAGAATAGAATTTGTTGGCGAAGGTGACCTTTGAAAACTTGAAGACAAGGGTTGCATTACTAATAGATCTCTGCTGAAGTGATTGTTAAGCTCTGAGTTCCTTATAGAAAAGGGGTAAATTCCATCCAGCATGATGCCTTACTTTTTGGGAAAATGGTTGGCAATTATCCACCCTGATTAGATGCTCCTGAAATACTAAGATTCCCAAATGAACATGATAAAGAGTAGAGTAAACATCGTCTTTAGGTAACGAGAACGACAAAGTTGATCGTTGTTTCCTTCACAGCTGATTGTGTGATGTTTAAGAAGTCGATTGACTTGTATATTATACACTAAGAAGATCTCAGATTACTTGCTAGAAGTTTACCAGGGAATTGATGATGAACCAGTATCATATCATGATTATGATTTGAAAGAATATATCAAATTAATTGTTAAAATTTATCTGGGGAATAAGAGAGAAACCAGTATATATCATGGTTGTGATCTGGAATCTTAATTTTGTCTATGCTTTATACTTTCTTGTTCGTAGATTTTGTCAAACTTGGATATCTCAATGGGAAGTGCCTTAGGAAACGGGGTTAGAGCTTATATTATGTTATGGTGCTAGACAAAATGAGTCAATAGTTTGATATAAATTCATCTTCTTCCTATAATCGAGCTCATTGCATCAGTCTTTCCTAGTGTGGGTTACCTCTCCCGTGTGGTTTGCGCGCTATTGCATAGGATCGGGGGTTTTACCCTGTGCGCACCCAAAGGGTAGCGGCTACGGGTTTCCCTTGTCATAAAAAAAGATGTAAAGGTTATTTCACATTGAGCACATCAAAGTCAAATTGAAATATGCACTTTTTTTTTTTGGTTGGGTTAATCTCTCTCCTGTACTTGGTGTCGATTCTTTCCTGGAATTTATCAGCTCCATAGATCTCTGTTGTTAGCTGTTTAGATAGCCTTTTTTGCCTTTTTGGGAGCTGATATTTTCTTTCTTTTGTAATCTGTGCATCTGCTTGATGCTTTGTTGATGACATTCTTCTTACTTCACCAAAATATGCACTTTTTTTTTACCCCCGGGGTTTGGTCTAGGGGTAAGAACGCAACCATGATGTGTGGGTTAGGTAGATATAAAAAGTTTTATACTTTAGTGGAGAAGGATAGATGGGCAGACCCATTATCCAATAAAAATCTCTCTCCAAAAAGAAATAAGTACTCTTTTCTTGACAAGTAAACCCATTGAATATTCTTTTAGCCTCTTACTAATTTTTAGTTCTTAAAAGAAAAAAAATCATATATGCTCCAATGAAATTGCATTCTTAATAGCAAAAGGACTTTCAGTTTGTTGTCATCACTAATAGAAGTATGTCAAATACTTCATACCGTCCTGGAAAGGAATTGTTTTCATAATCTTATACAGAGGTATGCTGAATTCTAAAATTCTTTTGACGTCAACTTTGAGAAAAAGCTCCTCCCCCAATTTGCTGATAAAAATCATCATAATTTACTTGTAATTTATGCTGTTTAATTGTGGAAAGAAACCGTGGAGATGAAAGCTTTTTAGTAACTTAACTGCATATGATGTTCAAAGCTTTTTATATGCTTTTGTGATAAATCCTTCAAAGGACCTACAGTAGGCTTCTCCCTAGCCTAATTTAATCCTCTAAAGTTAATATTTTCGTTTACTTATGCATAATCGATCTGATGAAACTTCATGAAGGTGCAAAAGTAGAATGCCCCTTTTTGAAAGTCAAAATAGGCCATCTGTAATGTAAATACTATTCTTTTATGCAATTAATGGTTGCCTGTAGCAGTGGCACCGCCATTTTCTATGCATGTTACTCTCTGCTCCTTCCTCTTTTTGTTTCACGCAGAGCTTAAAAATAGAAAACTTGAATAGGTCAGCTTCTTCAAAAAAAGAAAGCTTGAATGGGTTAGTTTTTGATAATAGGTTAGCATGTAAGCTTTTGTCTATGTGTGTTTGAATAATTGGCTAATTGCATTTTTTTTGAAATGTGTAGTCCTTAGTTGAGAAGATACATTCAGATACCCAAATAATATTATAGTATAAATATTACTCTTTAGCCACTTTTAGCGAACTTAGACAAAGATTATGCTTATATTAATTTAATAAATACAATTAGATATTAGAAAAGTACTACACTCAGCTCAATTTTTATGACATGGTTCGGATTTTGAGAGTACTTTATTTTGATTGTGCATTTAGACATACAATCTTTAAGGTTTGCGAAAAATAATTTACAGATTTAGAAACTACATAAAAAGTACTATAAGTCGCAAAGATTACCAATTTAAAATAGTTAAAGGGAATATGAATAAATCGTGGACAAAGATATTCTTGTTCGTCATTTGAAATCTGAACTATGTCATATAAATTGGGACATAAGTTTAGTTTGAAATGGAGGAGATTTTTTGCCATTATAGTCACCAAACACACTCTGGACCGATAACAGATGTCATTCTGTGAAGGGGATATCAAACGGAAATGAAGAAGCAAAGAAGAAAAAAGGGTGGGTAAGGAAATTAGGTTGGTGATCCACATTTAGTGTTAGCGAGGAAAGGGAAAACAGAGAATATCTCAGGGATCAATTAAAGGATCTTTCAGTTTGTGGACAAAAATTATGTTGGATTATAATACTGGTATCCTCGATTATTTAGTACTTATAATTTGTTTGTTACATCACATTTAAAAACGAGACGTACAATGTATAATCTTATAGGTATATTTGGTTTTAAACTTAGTAAACTTGAATAAGCTTTTGTTCCTAATTTTTACATTGACCTTAATAACATTTTCTGACAAAAGGGCAATTTTTGTCATTTTATTGTTTTACTGAGGTATAGCTTATCCTTTTATTTTTATCCCACGTTGGGTGTTATATAAACGTACACCCAAGATTCCAGTATAACATTATTCCATAAACAAAAAAAGCAACCAAACGAAGTATAAAATAATACCATGGCCTTATTAGGAATTGATGCTGTGAAAGTGCCCCCCTCCCCCAAACAAACAAACAAACGCAACCCACGTGTGAGAAAACGAAAATTAAGAGAAAAAAGCTTAACTTTTATTTATTTATGGTTTTCTAGTAAAGAGAATATTTTCATAAGTGTTGGATATTATGTTTATGCAGTATGTGATATCCAGAACTACTGAAGGAAACAAAGATGATCCAAGTATGGAGAAATTAAATGAGATCCCTGAAGCAGAGAAGCTGGAAGAAGAGAAACCAAAGAATTCCAGTTCTACTGAAGGAAAGGAAGAGGATCCAAGTACGGGGAAATCAAATGGGATCTCCGAAGCAGAGAAGCTGGAAGAAGAGAAACCAAAGAATTCCTCTGATAGTGTTGAAATTTCCAGAATTGAGCAGCTCATGCAGGGGAAATCATTTTCGAGGTAGCATATCATTCTTCATGTCTCTGCTTTTTTTCTGTAATTCTGGTTATAGCCAGGCCCATCTATCATGTTGTTACAGTGACACCTCATTGGTTAGGAGCCAATTTCTGTTTTAGATGAAAAATGCATGCATCTTAAAAATTGTTATCTTCCTCATAGTCCTCAGTGGTTTGAGAATTCAGTTCTCTATAATTACTAGGAACTGAGATTTTAACTTAATAACCCTTTCCTCTTTTTTTGACGATCCTCCATCACTCTGTACATGTTCTGATGCTGGATTTCTCTGTCTTGTGTTCATTCAGGAATCTCTTTTGACCATGTGCATCATTCAAAAAATTTCAGTTAAACCTTCTTATTGAAAAGCTGTCTTCACTATATGCAGGGATGAAATAACGCGTTTGACAAAGATATTAAACTCAAGGGTCGATGAACAAAAAAAGTTAGCTAGCAGAACAGCTGAAGGAGACATTGGAAGGTTTCATTTAGCACAGGAGACACCTAGAAGACCAAATGACAGGAAGCGGGATGAAACAGACTTCGCTATGCCAGGAACTTCAACACCTCTTCCCCAAACAAACGTGAGTTAATTATCATTATTAACCCTTCTGTCATAGAACACATTTTGTTTTGTGAAATGACCACATTCTTAGTATTTAAGCGTGCTAAAACTTCAACTCAGCTAAATAGATACAAATAGAACAGGATGAACTAGAGGATTAATGTAGCTGTAGCCAGCTAGTCAGAAATTGAGTCACACTTGATTGATTAGTAAGAAACAACATTTTAATTAGTCAAGAGATGTCTTGGATGAAGCTTTAACAGGAAAAATGCACCAGTGAATAAAGTTTGGAATAGCTTGGAAGCAAGTACAAATAATTGTTTTATGAAAGACCCTCATTGATGCTCCTTTCTTTCGGAGAATTTTAGGATGTACTCTGATAAAATACTGCACTACTGCAGGTACGAGATGAAGTTGGCGCATCCCCCATTGATATTGCAAGAGCTTACATGGGAAGCCGTAGGTTAAGTAAGGGAAATGATTCTTATGGTTTTGTATCCAAGGTGGAGCAAGCTCCCCAAAATAGGTTCCATCCACCACCTTCACCAAAGTCATCGACTTGTTGGCCCGCTGCCATGGTGCAAGATCAGCATGGTCATTTTACTCCACTGAATCAGAGAGGATATGGACTTGTTGAGTTCCCAAGGACCCCATACTCTAGAACTTTATTGCCGAAATCCAGAGATAGGGTTTGTATTGTGACTAAATTAACTTGTGCTTCAACCATACTTCTGTTAATCCGGGAATAGTTATTCATGTTGCACTTCAATTTTGCCAGCAGACTCAGTCGCAGGTTGGTAGCAGGTGGCTAGATCCCTCAGCGAAACCCTTCCAACAATCTCAATCATCAATCTACAGCCAGGTATATTGTTTGTCTTAGCAACTTCCTATTACAAAAATCCTCTGTACTAAGTAATTTCCTATAGCTTCCTACATTGATTTGCAGGTTCTTGCGTGTTTATAAGAATTCTGTGATTATTAGTCTTTATTTTAATGTGATAGAACTCTTTCAACGAGCAGATGGGATCTTTCTGAATGTTCTCATGAAAATATTTCAGGAGAAGACTAGGACTGATTTACCTCTTCCAAGCTATGGATCTGTGGGACCGATTCGGCGCATACGGAATAAATTTGGCTCAGAATCTCGCCCTAGGAAATCCATTTTCCTGAATTCCCCAAATGCTTCTTCACCTTTAGAAAAAGTTGGTGCTTCCAAATTGTTCTTGCCTGCTGCCGGAAAGAATTTGGAAGTTGGGCAAACTAGTGGTGTAGAGAAGTACCAGTCAGTGGATCATAGAGTAGGCAGGTCTGAGGAAGCTATACCACTCATAAGTTCTTCAAATGATACTGTAAGAAAAATATTAGAGCAACTTGACAGACACAAGCCCACTCCTGCAGAAAAGGCAGCTGAATTGAAGCTGGCAAGCGAATGGAAGAAATATCCCGGCAAAGAAATCTCTGATTCCACTCCAAATGATAAAATGAAATCATCACATTTAGGAGAATTTGGTATACGTATGAACAATGGTCTGGCAGCTGCCCAATCGTCCAAGGAAGGAGATAATGGAACAGTCAATCATGTGGAAATACCTCAGGAGCAAACTACGCGTGAAACTGACACTGGTACGGATGCTAGTGCTAAAGCTGCTAGTATAGCTAATGTGTTTGTTACGACAGCTAAAGCCAATTCTGTCCCGCCCTTCACTTCTAAGGCAGCTGATTCCCAAGTTAAAAGTTTCTTTTCTGGTTCTCACACTCCAAGTTTGCGCAAGGTACGTATTTGTTGTTGGAAGTTACTTTTCAAATGGCACTAATCTGCACCTTCCTAACATTCTCGAGTTTGTTCTTAAAAGCAACTTCTTTTACAGTTCAAAATTTAATTTATGCATTAGAAGATGGAGGGTGCAAAAGCACAAAACCACCTGGGGATCTTAATTTAGGCGTTGTTGCTAATATAATATAGAATCGCCACTTAACATGGATGTCTTTACTGCAGGACTCGATACGCACTGATGATGGACAGAAAGATAAATGTTCTACCCCACAGTGGCCTTCTTTCCATAATCAAAGTAATGGGCAGAATGCTGCAACGTTATCCAACTCCACGGGTTTCCAGCTACCAAGAAATGCTCCTGGACAAGCCTCTGGAGCAAAACCTAACTTGCCATCCATTTTTGTGAATAAGCCCAATCCTAGAAATGCGACTTCCCCAGACAATGGGTTTGGATTCAGTTTCCCAGTCGCTGCGTCATCTGGTGCACTCTCAGAACCACCAACACCATCCATGCCATCGCCCGCAGCTGGTGTCCTCTCTCAGCCAGTGGATGCATCCACTTCTCCAGTATACACCTTCGGCACTGGTAAATCAGCTGAACGCCTCGTCTTCTCTTTTCCCTCTACGAGCAATGCATCTGTTCCTGTGGATGCTTCAGATCTCAAGTTTAGCTTTGGAACAGACAGGACATCAAGACTATCTTT
>JAJOOR010003492.1:0-33941 GCA_036250505.1 Solanum acaule
AAAATGCCCTTCATTAATGTAAAAAGTGATATAACAAAAGGGTTGAAAGAGACATTTTTGTCATTTACCTATTTTATCCCGGGATTACTATACCACCCAAGGAGAGGGATAACTTATCCCGGTACTAATTATTAATCCCGGGATAAGTTATCCCGAACTTGCCAACCAAACAACAAAATAAGCGGTACTATAATTTAATCCCGGGACTATTTGTTATTATACCTCACACCAAACGAGCCCTAAGACTTCACCCTAACTTGTGTTGTCGTGCTTTAATGCGGATATCAGACACTAGATAAGGAAAAAGAAAACCAAAAAATACTTGACCTTAGTGTTACCCGACAATTGATTAGAAACAAGTTATTGTGGAATTGTTATTTCATTCAAATAAAACAATATTATAAGGATCCGTTTGGTAGGAGGTATTAATCAAAATAGTTTATGGATTAAAATTTAGTCCAACAAAAACATTGTTTGGTTACTTTATTTAAAGTAATTCATAGATTAGTTATACCTCATACAAGGTCTTATTTTATCCCTAGAAAAGGGAGGGATAATTAATCCAAGGTTTAACAATCCTTGGATAAGACCCCTAAATGACTAAACTATCCCCAAATCTTTTTTCCATTTTTTTTTTGTAATTTAATGTTCTTTTTTATTTATATGAGAATATTTAGAAATATTCTTTTAAATTCTCCAAATTCGTTCCATATAATTTGATGATCTCACAAACTAATATTTTTTTATCCATGTTTGATTTGTTATAATGGGTTGATTCGGTTTTTTTTTTTTAAAAAATGTAGTTCGTCGATTGACCACTTGAACTGTTTTTTTTTTTTTTTTAAAAAAAAGTTTCGTGTATTTGAACAATTTTAGTAGCCTTAAATCCATATTAAGTTTAAGGTATATTTGACCAACAAAAAATTAGAAATATATTGTGCTATCAAGGATCTCTATAATGGCATATCACACCTCAAAATTAATAATATATATTTTTTAATATTTTAGTATTTAACTTGACTAGTTAAATGAAATATAAAATCTCATAATAATTCAAGGGCATAATAGGAAAAAAACTTTTTCTAGAGTTTTAAACCAAAACATAAGATTAGGTGGGAAACAATGAACCAAACACTTGATAAAAACTAATCCCTGCATTACTAAACTCTGCATTACTAATCCATGTATTACTAATCCATGCGTTAGTAATCCCTGCATTATGCATTTTTGTACCAAACGACCCCTAAATTCAAAATAAGTTATCATATAATTGTATTCCAAATTTCCAATCAAAATTGAAATAAGTTTATTTTGAAATTAATTATTTTTTATTTCTCATACCAAATAAGTCCATAATTAATTATAAAAAATTAACATATCTTCATATTATTTTTAAAAAAAATCACAATGAGCATATATTTGTAGTCACAAAAATCTCATAAGAAACATTTAGGATTACACATAAGGGAATGGCCGTTAGTTTTGTTGGGTTGGGCTGAAAGTCTAACCAATGTTTGTGGGCCGGGTTAATGCTAAAGTGATAACATTAGGAGATTTTTTTCTAGAGAGGATTACATAGATATAACTTTTTTAAAATGGTATACATGAATATTTATCTCGAAATTGTTATTCCACTCTCAATATAGAATAAAAATAATATTTTTCTGTTTAAAAAAATGACATATTTTCTTCTTAGTCTGTTTAAAAAAGAATGACCCCTTTCCTTTTTTATGCAACACTTTAATTTCAGTTTTCCATGTGACGTGTTTAAGGCCACAAAATAAAAGGACATTTTGATACATTTAACATAACTTTAATTTATGATCACAAAATTGAAAAGTCTTATTTATTTTCTTAAACTCCTTATCAAGTCAAACTAGGTCATTCTTTTTTAAACAGAGAAAGTACTACAACTTCGAAATAAGTTATTCTACAATTGTATTCCAATCAAAGATGGAATAAGTTCATTCAAAAATTAATTACAAATTAATTATTCTTTATTTCTCGTACCAACTGAGACCTTAGTTAACTAATTATAGAAAAATTGACATATTTTCATATTTAAATAAAAAAAAAAAAATTCATAATGAGCATATATTTGTAGTCACAAAAATCTCTTAAGAAACACATTTAGGATTACAATTTACAGGTGGGAAAATAACACTTGTATCCCAAAAAGAAAAACTATTTATAAGTGGCTACCTCTTTCATACCTCCTTGTTTTTAACTACTAATTCGCATTTACTACTTGATAGCATCACAGTGTATATATATATACATATACATATACACTCTGATGGTATCAAAGAGGAAGAAGTAGTGTTTTAGTGAAAACACTACTCAGTAACTCCATGTATATCATTAGAGTATATATATACTCTGATTACATCAAGGAGGAAGAGTCAATATTTCAGTGAAAAGACTACTCAATTATTGCTTGATATCATTAGAATATATATATACTTCAATGATATCAACAACGGTTCAATGAATAGAATAAGGGGGCAACTAGGTAAATAATTTGGATTGTGGGTCTAATGCGAGTAAATATATTGGAATGGGTCCAATTTGGGTAAATACTTTACCTATTAGGTCTAATTTGTGTAGTTTCCCATTTACAGATAAGGGATTGGCTGTTAGTTTTATTGGGTTGGGCTGAAAGTCTAACCAATGTTTGTGGCCGGGCTAATGCTAAACTGATAACATTAGGAGTTCTTTTCTAGAGAGGATTATGTTGATATAACTTTTTAAAATGGTAATTTTAAAAAAATATTATTATATCCTATTTGTTTTAAGAAAAATTACATAAATATACAAGTACACAATTTAAGATATCATGATCTTTAAAATTGTTTATTATTTTAAAAAATTACAGAAATTCTCTCTCGAATACATTTTCCCATTAAGTAATATTTCATTTGCAATGTAGGACATTCAAGGAATGTATCTGAAAGCAATGAAAAATTCGGGATATTTTTAATTGAGAAACTTTCGGGATATGATGTAATTAACCACCAAATGTATGGAATTTCTGTACTTTATACTTTATTTTATACATGAATAACTTACCTTTTAGTGAACTATCAAAAGTGGTATTACTTATGCAAGATTTAATAGTTGTACAACTCATTTTCAAATCAGCTATATTAAAGATTTGCTACTCTTAATAATGCTCAATTTTTAAAAAAAATAATCTAATAAATATGCGTAATTTAGTAAATTACATCCTCTATTTTTTTAATGAGTGTGATATGAATTAAAATGACACTTATTTTAGAACAAATGAAATACATAGGTGAGGCATCATTAAAGATAAAAGGGAAAATGGTCCGAAAAATATTCCAACTTTGGCCGAAATTGTTGTTACGATACCAAATTTTATGGAGGATCTTTTACCCCCCTGCACTATTTAATAGTGTATTTTAAAGGTATATATGTGCCCACGTGGACACGTTACTATTTATAATTATGCAATATTTATGATGTCCACGTGGACACATATATACCTTTAAAATACACTATTAAATAGTGCAGGGGTAAAAGGTCTTTTCCAAAGTTCGATATTGTTACAGCAATTTCGGTCAAATTTCCTTTACCAAATGAATATGAGTATAATGTGCAATTTCAACTATATTCACATAAAAATCAGAAAAGAAGAAGAAGCGGGTGTTGTTACTCCCCCTATCCAATTTTACGTATTTTATTTTTAACATTAATTATTTATTTTAAATTATGTTGTATAATTATTAAAAAATATATATTAATTGATATCACTGTTTGCCCTAAAAATGCAATTGAATTTGTAAGTGAGGTTATAATGATAAGAGAATTAAAGTGATCAAATGCAATAAAATAACAAATAATACTGAACGTAAAAAATAAAAATTAAGCTGAGGCTAATGACTCTTATAAATACATCGTAGCTGACATGAGTTACTTGACAAGATAGAAATGGTAGTACAACTTTTTGACTAGTAAAACAATTTTATTATATATTCTCTCATGTCCTTACATGGAAAATGTTAGCATGATTTATATACAAAATTTGCTATTATTTAGTGTATGTTCGAGCTTCAACCACTTTATCAAGTTAATTTTAAGCAATAACTTCAATCACTTTATCAAGTTAATTAATTGTCAAGTTTTGTTTATCTATCTATTAAGCAATACCATTTGTCTTTAATGTTGCATGATTTCTATTCAAAATTTGCTATTATTCAGTGCATGTTCGAGCTTCAACCACTTTATCAAGTTAATTTGTCGTCAAGTTCTGTTTAGCTATCTATTAAGTAATACCGTTTGTCTTTCACGTGTTGTAATCTAATTCGCACGGATTTACACTATGTTTATCCTATACATAAATATCATAGTAAAATGTATAATTCATTTGTTATTTTCTAAAAAAATATGACAAGTAAAAATGAATAGAAAAATTATTTTATTAAATTATATTATTTTATTTACTTCTCAAATTATAATTGTACTCCAGTTTAATCCTAAAATAGGCATTTGTCAAATCATCCAATCTTTTAGACCTTTATTGCTTACTATCAAATATCAATCATTCAATTTGGGATTCTATTGTTTCTGGCAATATGATAGTTTTTATATTATTAATCTTGTCATAATCGTCTTAGTATCAAATAACTCTTTAAACAATTTAATTATGTATAACTTAAATTTTTTGTAGAACATATTATTTTTAATATAAATCAAATCAATTCATAAATTAGAATAATATCAATATAGCTGATATGTATTTCATTAATTTTAATATTACTAATATATTTTATTTAAAATAATTCAGAAAGTATTATTCATATACACTATCAAATGTGAAATAGCTCATGAGATGTTAGATATGTATTATTTAATTTTTTATTTGGCTAAAGCCTAAATGTTCAGCTTAATACACATCGCACCATGATATTATAAGTTTATAACAAAGGCTATTAGTACACAAATAGACATGATTTAAGACACATTATCCCTGATACACTAAAATGACAATAAATAAAAATATATCTTTTTCATTTTAAAACAAGTGAATTATAAGGCTTTTTTTTGTAGTTCAAAATAAGTGAGTTGTTCAAACTTCAAAGTTCAAGTTGTTTTCTTTCCTTTTTACCTCTCATTGACATTTTTTAGGTCATAATTTCAAGAGAATTAATTATTCATATTAGTAACAAAAATAAATACTTTAAATTATTTATATTTTAAAAATAATTTGACAATAACTAAAAGGGCAAAAGTGGAAATTGATATTCTATTTACTTGTTAAATATTTTTTCTTAATACAATAGGTGTGTATTGACTTACTAATTTATTTATTTTGAAATGAAGGCAGTAATTACTACATATAATTAATTGCAATTATTATTAATACATCTAGTGTCCGTGAAGGAACAAATACGAGGATTACACATTCAGGTGCGGATCTAAAGCTGCAAAATTTTGAATCTCATTGCCCAATTCTCTCTGCCCAAACCAAAACCCTAGCATTTTCCAGTGCTTTTGTTTTGGTTAAATTCTTTCATTTTTGGGTGTATTTATCTGCTTCGATTTTGCTGTGTACCGGCCGATAATGGAGTTTGGGAGGAAGAGAAGAGTAGGCGGTGCTTTCGGTAGCAGTGGAGGCATGAAGAAATCAAGAGATGGTTAGTTTTCTCTTTCTGGGTCTACTTCGATTGCACTAATTCTAGTATTCTAAGCCTTTTTGTCGTAAAAGCTCGATAAAAGTGATCATCTTTATAGTTTTGGGAGTTGTTTAATGATACAGTAAGGGTTAGGTGATTTTGGAATTTTTAATGAGAACTACTAAAATTGGGTTGTTTGCAGCATTGTACTGTGTGAATAGTTGATTCTATTAAATATATATTGGTAATTGCTAATGTCACCGGAAATTATGAACTAAAGACAAATATTTAATCTTTTGTAACAGAATCAGAATCCTTTACGACTGGTGTAGGAAGCAAATCAAAGCCATGCATGAAGTTTTACAGGTTTCATGCTTCATCTATTAAAAACAAGTATTCTCAATTTGATTCATTTATTATATAATGTTTTGTAATGCTTGAACCATAACATTTGGAATAACAAGCTTGTGATGGTAAAAGAAAAAATCCAAATGTTGTTGGAGCACTACATATCATGTCATCATGAATGTAAAAAAGAAGCCCCAGGGCTTAGTTCAAGTGGCAAAAATTGAAGGACTTGTGAGTTGTGACTTAGGTCACAGGTTCGAGCTTTGTGCCTGCAAACTAAGCATGGTATTCAAGTGGAGAAGGGTAGAGAGCAGGGCTTGTTACCCCCTAGTTTCGAAGGCTGCTGTTGGTCTTAAGGGTTGTCCCTAGACTATTTCTCGCTCATAAAAATAAAAAGATGGAAAAGAGGGAAAGAAACAAGCACTCTTTACCTCTGTGTCTCCCGACATTTTCAATCAGCTGTATTTACTCACAGGTTCCCTATAGAAAATTTCTATACCATTGAGGATGTTCAAGCCAAAGTGTTGGATCAAGCACTGTTTATCTAAGATATGTCGTGGGAAGATGTTTTTCAAGTTTGAGGTTGAGTGTGGATGTGTGTGAATAGAGCCTGAAATTGATACTCGTCAAACTTCCCATATTTTCTATATAATATCTGTTAAACCTAATCTTTATTACTGTATTCTCTAAGTCTCTATAACTAGTATGCCTGTGTTGTGAGCTTCTAGCAATGCATATTGTTTTAGATTATATGCTAGGTTTTAGCTACTGGACTAAATTAGTGACAATGTTCTCTAATAGAACCATAACTGTCTGGTATCCAACTACACTGATAGTACTGGAAGTCGTGAATACATCTGGGATTCTGGGGGTGGTATATGAACTTAGTACAATTGTTTTCCTCATTTTTAATTATTCAGTGATTGTAGTGTTTTTTATTATTGGTCGAACTGATCAATTTTATTAATACCAAAAAAAGTGCACATTACAAAACCAAGTGCTGGCACTTACTTCTCATACTAAGATTGTAGTGTTTTTGGCATAACTGTTCTTTATCGTACAATACAAGCATTAAAAATCCAACTTCTTCAATAACGACAAGAAGATTAAACCCTAAACTTTCTTTTCGTAGCCAGCTAATACTGTTAACTGAAAAGTCCATAAATGGTATATGGACAAAAAGATACTGTCGTTATAATGTTAACTTTATCAAAAAAAAGAAGAAGAGATATTGTCGTTGTAGATATGGAGTCTATATGAAATGAGTGTAGGGTTTAATGCTCAACGGATGTACGTAAGCTGAACTTTTGCCTGGTAAATACCATTACTTATATCATTCCAATATGGGGAACACTATTTTATTGAACTTACATTAGGTCACGTATTTACAAATCTGTATGTCAATGTTGGACAAGTGTATTATGTTTAGAACCTCTAGTGTTACAAACCGTTAGTTAACCTAAGTATTGAAATAAAATTGTTCCTAATGGAATTGATAAAAAAGTCACATAGACAACCTTACCTCAACTATTTTGAGGTTATGGTGTGGTCGACGTCATCATTACTGCTATTGTACCATATGTAATAACTAACATCAAACATTTCTTAAATGTTACGTATATGCCAAACATGCAAACCTGGAAGCATCATAACTTTTGTGCTTTTTTTTTGTGTGTGTTAGACTATTCTTCATTTGAAATTGTAATTTTAACTCGCCTTTGTGAGTTGTGGTTAATAGATCTGATTATGTTTTGAGATGGAACTGTTTAGCATCAAGAATTCGATGTAGATGAAGAATGAACCTGGTAAATTTAAGTATTTAGTTCAGGCTGAAGTTCCTCGTGTACTTTCTCTTTCTAATTTCAAGTAATCAGAAAGCATTTGATCTATGAGCTGATTTACCTGGCATCCAGATTAATGATTCTGGTGTTGGTTTCTTGTGCATCATGCCTTACAATTATGGAATAAGCTCATTTGATATTCATATGGTCATTGTTTAGTGAAAAATATTTTTAGCACTATTACTTGGTATATTAGTTTTCAATCATCTCTCACAGTCGCAAGTAAGTTCATGTTGAATAGACAGGTTTTTTTAAAGGTGGTAATCTTATTTCAGATAGTATTATTTTCTTTCTAGTGCCATGATATCTTATATAGCAATCACTATATGTAAGTAATAGTAGGTAGTGTTTGCTCAAACAATGTTATGAGCTTGTAAAACAGGAAGGGAGAAAGCTAATACTCTAAACATGCTGGCATTTAACAATATTCACCCCAGTGTGTTCTCTTTTCTTGGCTCCATTTGCCTGTCTCTTTGGTTGCTCAGTTGCGCTTACGCTAACAGTCATTTTCTTGATGTGGTGTAGCACTTCTGGATGCTCATTTGGGGCGGGATGTCACTTTCTTCATTATGTTCCTGGCTACACTGCTATGAGCCAGCTATCAAACATGGGTTCAAACCCAGCACCTCCATTTGGAAGGAATAGTGCATCTTTTAGTGATGGTCCTGGCCCAGCTGTGAAATCTAAGTTTTGCAGCAAGTTCAACACTGCAGAAGGGTGCAGGTTTGGTGATAAGTGCCACTTTGCTCATGGGGAGATGGAGATTGGGAAGCAAGTGCGTCCAGTGTATGATGATTTCCAAGCCAAAGGTCCTCCGAGTGGGTTCTCCGGCTACCTTAAACCGTCCCAACCTGGTCTAGCTGCTACAAACTTTGGAGCATCTGCAACAACTACCATTAGTATAGATGCATCTCTTGCTGGAAGCATCATAGGGAAGAGTGGTGTGAACTCAAAACACATATGTCGGGTTACTGGTGTCAAGCTCTTTATAAAGGAGCACGAAATGGACACTAACAAAAGAAATGTTGAACTCCAAGGAACCTTTGATCAGATTAATCAGGCGAGTGCCATGGTAAGGGAGCTCATATCGAATATCAGTACACCTACAGGCGGGGTGAAGAATGCTGTCCCATTTACTCGAGATCCTCCTGGCCCACTTAAAACAAAGATGTGTGCGAATTTTTCTAAAGGTTTGTGCACATTTGGAGAGAAATGCCATTTTGCTCATGGGCCCAGTGAGTTGCAGAAGCCATTGACTTGATTTCATGGCATTCATACTGTGTATTAGCAAAAATATTGCTTGCCAATAGGAGATAGTACAAGGATAAACGTCGAAAGGATACTGTCTGTGCTGTATTAGTGTAATATATATCCGTTTAGGATGAGGGTTGCCCAGGTATTTCATATCTGTGTATTTGGTGACCGGAAAACATTTTTATTATGTGAGTCCTTAGATCGGATCTTGTTACTGCCGCTTTAGAATAATTGGCCTTCAAAATTGAGAAATGTCAAAAGAGCTCAGTACAATCCTTTTTATATCTCTTTTTAGCTATGAATAGCACCTAACCATGATGAATATTTAGTATCCCTCTTGTTTCCCCTCTATGTCGCACTACTACTATTTGGGAAAAGCAAGGTAGTATCTTTTTTACTACAGTTTCCAAATATATGTTTGAATTATCAACTATTTGTGAAGTTTTTTTTTGCTTGAATTTGCATAAAAATTAAATAGTTTGATTGACCCTTGTACTTAAATTTGATCTTTTTTTTTTTTAATAGGTAAACTTATATTTTCACTTTACAATGGTGGTCCTCCCTTCCTTTTAGTTAGTTCAAGAATTGTCATGTCGCGTGATACTATCTGAAAACCAATTAATTGTATCAAACAAATAATAAGACAAACTAACAAGAAAATTGGCAAGCAAATATGTTTTGGCTCATCAATGGAACATGTGAACAGAAGTCACTGTAACCTTTATCCTGTCAAGCAATGTACTAGGAAAATCTAAGTAAGAATTTGCCTCATCATTTCAAGCTTTTATTTATCAATAGAATATTTAAAGGTTAAGTTTTAGCTGTGACTGCCTGCACTTCACCACAGAAGCAAGGCGCTTCAGACAACTGATTTAACCTGCAATAGTTGGAGAGGGGAAATATCACCCTTGAGCTTTTTAACCCAAGTAAAAATGGAAGGAAATTGGGAAGTTAACGCACTTTTACCCCTTTCAGTTGTACCAAACAGCCTTAAGAGAAACATTAGTACTTACCATAAAACACGCACCAACTTCCCTTTTCCCCTAGCTGGTCACTTGAACGAAACAGCCTTAATCAGTATATGGATAAGATGAGCTGCTAGATTTTGCTTGGTGCCTCACCCAACTCTTATCTTCTGTCCTTTGAAATATACGTGGCTTTTTGAAAGGGAATGTTTCACTCCAATCTGGGTGTTGGATTAAATAGTCCCACTGCCTGTAGAAAGAAATTGTTAAAATGATGTCTCACGTGGCTAGCACGCTGACAAATCCGTGATCCTGGAAAGGGATTGAAGTGTCGTAATTGTGGAAATGATGTAGTACCTTCTTTGGTTATCCACGAAATCTGGAGCCTCAGCAGAAGGAGAGGTGGAACACGTAAGAAGGATTTCCTGGTCAGATAAATTCTGTAGCATGAGGGCAATATGCATCTTGCGCATGCCCCTATGGTATAAAAAATGGAGTCCATTAAGAGATAAGTTTAAAACATCAAAGAGGCCTAGCTCAAGTGGCAAAGCCAAAAAAAAAAGAGTGTAACCAAGAGATCGTGGATTTGATGGCAACGTTTCTTTTTAATACGAACTGTTCCAATTACCTAGGTTCTATTAATTGATAGTTAATTCGTAGCCTATTTTTTCCCAATGAAGCTAGATAAAGTTCTTGTAAGCTCACTAGTGTCTCAGTGAACATGATTGTGTAACTATAAATTGTTCTCACCATTCATCTAAATAAAATTGAAATAAACATAAGAAATATAGATGACAACTTCAGAGAATTAAGACAACAAACTGAGAAATAACATGGCAGGGTAAGCTATATAAACACCCCGAGGTAATGCCAAAAGGAGTTAATAAGGAAGCCAAAGTAAGCAGTTTTACCAAGTGCATGGAGCAATCACGAATTGATCAGTATGAGTATCATATGTCTCAAGTAATCTTCCTTTCCAACTTGGGTCCTCAAAAGATGCAGTCACTCGTATTCTCCTAACAACTTCGTCGGGACATCTTGTTGTTGCATCAAAGTTTGCCGGGATAATAGACCCAGTGGCAGTTTCCGCCTGAGCAAATGAATTTGAAAATAAAATAAAATAAGAATCTTTATCCAAGAAGATCTGTAGAATACTGAGAAAATTCTGCTCCAACAAATCGTTTCTGTCACAGAGTAGAACCAGAAAGTATTGGTAATCAGCTGATTGAGGCACACAGAGAATGGGTAGGTAATTCATAATCGTCTGCCTGTGTTCAACCGTACCATTAAGAAATGAAATGAAAACCCAATACCTCTTTCTCCTGGACACAGTAATTAATATTTACTTTCCATCTCTACGTGTGTGCATTTTAAAACCATGTAAGTAGTCACAATTCTCTCCCTTCCATGCATCATGAATACCAACCACTAGATTGGCATCCATCCAGAATTAAGGATCAAGAGTTTCTGTTATATACATCTGAGAACCCAATTTGAACAATGAGCCTTCCTGACCTAAGTCTGCAATCTCTTTGTCTGCTCCAACTTTTCCCTAATAATACTAAGCAGAATCACGGCAAAGAGAGAGAGTAGGATGACAAGTAAAATGCAACCTCACACTTGTTACTTCACTGCAAATTTGTTAGTGTAGATCTGAAAGATTAATTTAAGCATGTATTTCATCTAAGATAGATACACCTGCCAGTCTCCAGTTCATTAGATAACAGACGTTATTTACGGTTGTGCCAAATGACAGGAATGTCAAACAGATTGATTGCTGATTACAGATACTAACGGTGAGCATCAAGCACCAATAGATATACAAAGCCAAAAGAAAAACACAAGCAAGGAGCTCAACTTCAACCAATTCGTCTCACTCTGCAGATGGCCATTTGGTTTCAAGAATCCAAATGATATGATAGCCATAGAATTGGCGTAGAAAAAGTCAACAGTTCATTTATTCAAAGTAGAATCCAAAAGTCTTATGTTCCTAGAGTGATGTAATATAAATCAATCAACATCTGTTGGAATGTGTAGTCAGCAGGTCAATTGTGAGTTAATGAGTCACTCACGTTATAAATGAGTTCCCCTCCCTCAAGGAAAAATGATGTCACACTACTATGATTAGTCAAAGGAGATGAACGCTGATCTTCGCCAGCACAGACATTTAAGCAATATTTTTTTGAAATAGGTAACTTTGACATTTAAGCTATATTTGCAACTAAATATGGTCTTATTTGGCATCATTCTTTTCAACTGGCTATTGTCTCTCACCTGGGTTAGCAGTCAGTAAGAAGTTCCAGGTGGTTCTCATATTTTCTTAAGGTCCACCATGAATAACCCTATCTCTCACTCTCAGTTCGTGGAATTAAGTAATTAACCAGAGCAACCTGTCCAATTAATGTAGAACAAAAAAAAAAACTATCCAGATTTTTTATCTATGGTTCAAGCTCTATTCTTCTTTTATCTTATTCAGTTTCACATAATGGATATCAAAACATGCTTCCATGGCTTCCTATTAATTTCAAATAATGGCACCAACTGGAATATGTATATTATGTTCTGTCCAAATTCAAAATCCACGTCTGGTTGTCATAGGCAGTAAGTCAAAAGTTGACTTCCCTTTCCAAAAACTGGAGATCACTTTAGGATAAGAGAAATATAAAGGATATTTAACTACTGAACAACTTCCATTAAAAAGTAAGAAAATGAAAAAGTTAGCTCCTCCAAAAGAATTGAATTTCGCAACTTTGTCCCACACAATTGTCTTGTCTTTCACTCAAGGTCCAGATACAGGCTTTAACCAGTACGTCTAAGGAACTTGGATTTCTTAGAGATACCTCACGAGTTATGTCTACAGAAAAAAGAATTCAGAAAATGTATATGATTTATCTAGTAGCTCAGAAGTGGTATTGCAACTTGGAATGTCGAATTGTAACGACTGTACTGGAATGACAACTCCCTAACCAGGAATCAAATAGCGACAGTCCTTTCCCACTTTTCATCATTATTGATTCAAACCCTAAACCTTAAGATTGGGGGGAGGACATTTACCACTAAGTTCTCCCTCCCTTGTTCTGTAATAATCAACGGTATAAACTAATGTGAAATACAAAATACAGCTTACCAGGAAACCAGTGAAGATGGGGTATGCATTTCCTTCAGTATCTCGTCTTGTATTATGCCCAAGAACATGGAGTGTGTGAATCTGGAACTTCATATTACTCTTTGCCAGGCTGTCAACTATTTTCTTACACAAAGGAAAGGAATAGCCCTCCAACTTTCCGTGACTTTCTGTAATACCATTAACATGCTGCACAAGAAGTCCAACAGATTCAGCTTCATTATCTAACCTCTAAATGACTCACTATCTCTGTGAAAATCAAAGAATAAGAAGGATCTTGGCCTGACTTCAGGCGAGGCATCATCAAAACCACCAATTAGATGAACCTGCATATTATACACTTCCAATGTCGGCATCCACAGTAAAAAAAAATAGAGAACAAAAAAGAAGCTAGTTACTAATGTTGTTTAACATAAAGGATTAGAGAAGAATACATCCAACATGGCATCAGAGCTTTGATTGACAACAAAAGCCAACATCTGGGCCAGGCCAATATCAACAACATCTGGTGAATCCAAGTGAGCAACAGATGTACTGTAGCGAAGTCACAATCACAATCGTTAGACTTGAACACCTGAATGCAAATTAGTGATGTCTTTTTGTCTAAATAGTTCCTCTTACATTCCACTGTTTTGGTTCCTTATGACAAGGCCTACGCAAGTTGTTGCCTCATCCGTCCCAACCACCTATGTTCAAGAACATAGGAGATCTTTTAGAACAGCAGAAAAGAGTGGATAATTTTGAAAAACTTGCTAACAATCTTTTAGGTACTGTAGTGGATCAGCATTGTGTGAGAAATGGAATGGTCAAAAGATTTTCTCTAACATAAATACAAACAGAAACGGCAACCACTCTCAGTGACTTAGAATTGTTTTTACATAAATAACCTATGAAGCGAACTGAAGGAGGAATACATTCAAGAGAAACCCACCATCAATCATATCCCTCTAACTTCTGCTATAAAAGTCGAAAGAAATGCTAACTAAAAGAAGAATAACTTGACAACTCTTAATTATGACAAGAGAAAATCTTTAGAATATCATCATGAGATGACAAGTATGTCAAGATGATAAAAAAGAGGTTTTGAAAATGATAAGAATAAGGATGGAGCACAGAAGGGCAGCAAAAAGAGGTTGGACAGAAGCATACCAACAATGGAGATGAATCTTTATAGCTACAAACTCACAGTATTGGGTACAAAGATGCTTCAATCACAAAGGATCAGGAAAGTGTGTAGAAGAGAGTCCACATACTTGAAAAGGAAAACAACAAGTCCTAACACAAAACACTTGAATAAGCTAACCGTAAACATAATGGACACTTCAGTTCCAAGATAGAAATGACAACCATTATTCTAAACATTTTGCACCTACCAAGTTTCAGTCTAAGAATATCTGCAAGGTGCACGGTATAGAATAACATAGTGCATTTTACAATCAGGCAGATTGAGGACTCAATTTCCCTTTCGCATAATATCCAACCTGACCATCAAAATGCATTGATTTCCCTCGAGGCAATTGCACTCTCAACTATTACAACTAATTTATGGTCTACTACTTTTCTTTTTCCAAGCATAGATTGTTTTTTTCTCATGCAGCAATGGGCACATTAGATAGTCACAGCCTTCCAAAAAATGTCTAAGTCACGGCCTTTGCCGAATTTTATAGTGCTAACATGATAGTTATAGGAAACACCTCCTCTAACTATTACACAGATTAGGTATTATGCAGAAATCAGACATATTATGATTTGTGGCACAAGAAGTGGGTGATAAAGACAGATGAGACCAGAAAAACTACTTTAAATTGACTCTCATGCAACTGCAAGTCTAGAACTATGACAGAAGAAAGAAGAAGTACAAATTGGAAGAATGGTGGGGAACAAGGTCAGATGTCATTTCAGTAGGATTATTAAAGAAAGCATGAACATACATCGACAAGTGCAGGATCCACCGTTGCATATTCTCTCTGGAAAATGTAAACCCATCTATTATGTCTTGATATACCAGAACTAGAATCTTTAGAGACAGAGAATTTCCTTTCTGCAACATCATTAAATGAAGACGATGCAGATACCAGAACAGGATGCTTCATCAAATCCGTCAGGATGTCATGTCCCTGTTCATATCAGATGTTCTTATTAAGTAGCTAGATAGAAACAAAAAAGAAGACTTTGTATCCCTTGTAATGCAGAGAAAAGTATGCAGTGAGATTTCAGGATTCAATATGACAAAGACTCCCTCTGCAACTAATCTGAATGGTCGAAAGGAGTCATTCAAAGACACCTCCTCAAATGCTTTTAATCAATTATAATTGGTAAGGGGCTCATCAGTTATGCAACTCTAAAAATATTTGCCTGTGATAAATAATCTGTCTACCACTCTTCCGACTATTTGATCGGATTATAAATTTGCCAATGTTTTTCCTTTGGTAGATCAAAATTGCCTATGACTATTTTCATCTAGATTATCTATAAGATTATCAATTTATCAGTCTTTTTCACAAGTAAGAAGAAATTAGCTCAAGAATCACTACAGCAGTTTTTTGCACAATAACCAAACAGTGATTGCAACTGATCAAACAAACTAGAAGTTTAGAACAAAAGATCTGACAAAGTCAGATGTTACAGTCCAAACCAAGCAGTCCCTCTTTGGTCCAATGTACAGATCAAGAAAACAGTACAAAGTCCACAACTTTTTGAAGGTTTTCTGCTTTTGGTACACATCTTGTATAGGGGCATTCTTTGCCCAAGCATTAATAAAATTCGTTACTACTTTTCTTCATAAAAAAAAGGGAAAATGGTCTGAAAAATACTCCAACTTTGGTCGAAATTGTTGTTACGATACCAAACTTTGGAAATGACCTTTTACCCCCTGTACTATTTAATAGTATATTTTAAAGGTATATATGTGCATCTGTGGACATCATAAATATTTCATCATTTTAAATAGTAATGTGTCCACGTGGACACATATATACCTTTAAAATACATTTTTTTTTATGACAAGGGAAATCCGCAACCGCTGCCCTTTAAAATACGCTTTTCCGTAAAAAATATAAAAATTGTTACTACTTTGTATCATTTTCTCTCTATTTAACCACATCAATTCTTCAGACAATTCTAAGGCCAAAAGAATTTCAAAAATACTAACCTATCAACTTAGCGCAGATGAACAAATTTAACCCAATCAAAAGGGAAAAAGGTGGAGTCTTTATGATTAGACTGCAACACCATTACTACAAATCAATCATATATATTGCAGAAGACACGTTATCTAGGGTATAAAAGGGATTAGTTGTACCATATGCATTATGTGGGTGCAGTTCAGCCCTTAATTAAGATTGAAGTTGAACCTGAAGTTGGATTTGAATTTTTTTTTAAAAGGAGGAGGATGACAATACCTGGGAACATGAAGAAGAAGAATCTGTACTTAAAGGAGCTCCAGCTACGAAGATCATAATGGCGTTGACACAGAGATGAGCAAAGTGGCAAAGAATCG
Organism: Solanum acaule; assembly: GCA_036250505.1. NCBI lineage: Eukaryota > Viridiplantae > Streptophyta > Magnoliopsida > Solanales > Solanaceae > Solanum > Solanum acaule. Next base: position 16,668 of record JAJOOR010003492.1, read on the forward strand.
ACTTTGCCTTCTCCTCTCCGTTTATTCGAGTCCTTTTTCATGTAAAATTTAGGGCGTGTTTGCCTTGGCAATTGGTACAGAAGAATATAATAATTTCATTTGTTGGTTAAAATATCTACTATTACTCTTTTTTTTTTAAAAAGAACGACTTCATTTTATTTTTATGAAAAATAGTACAAGTAGGAACTACACATAATGTGTCATTTAACTTGGTTTCAACAGATATTTGTATTATTTTACGTTGAATGTATATAAATAGACACTTAAGTTATTATACAAATTAACAAATAAATATACACATCATACATATCTTGAGTTTATAATCCAGGAAATAAGGGGAATGAAGAGAACGACACACATCGTATTGGAGGCGGTGAATGATATAGAGGTTCGCCTCATGTGTTCTACTTCATATGATAAGAAAATATCATCGTTGTTAGATTGATTATGTTGTACCGGGTGAAGCGTTGGTTAGTCAAGAATTCATACGTCTAAAAAATAAAGATAACAATAATGAGGATGACCCAGACGGATGTGCATGCATTCTAGAAGAGAAAAGACCAATAACGAATATTATACAAGACAAAGCGGGAGTAATCGCCAAATAGATAAAATGTGAGAAGTGAGATTGCGATGGTTTGAACATGTGTAAAAGACGAGTACAAATATCCTAGTGGGGAGGTATAAGAGGTTGATGATGATAGGTTTGAGGAAAGGTAAAGATATATCGAAAGAGAATTGGGTGGAGGTAATTCAACAAAAAGTGACATAAATGTAAATAACCCTGGACATGACTCTAGATAGGAAAAACATGAAGGACGAGATTAGAGTAGATTGCTAGTTGGTAGTAAAGTGGTAGAATAAGGTCCTAAACTGAATTTGTTGTCCGTTTCGTTATCAACATTATTACTAGTATGCTAGCATTATTTTATGCATCAATTTTATTACTACTGTTATTTCTTTTACTTCAGTTATCCTTAATATTTGTACTATTAGTACTTTCCTTTCTTGAATATTTTCATTTTAACATTACAGTCTTACTTTTCTTTCGAACCTTTTGAAAAATGATTTTTTAATTATTAGATTAACAACTCAATATTTTCTAATACATTTATGATATTCAGCAAAAGCAAAAACAAATAAATTCATTTAAGCTTATACCTCCACTCTAAAAAGTGAATTTGAATTAATCCAATCCTATAAATCACATACATCAAATTAGTTTTTTTTTTAGAATCAATACAAGGCTTAATCGAGTCCAAATACATACTCTAGGAGGTAAAAATGACTTCAACAAAAATTATAAGGGACTTGAAGTGCAAAATGCAATTATATGGATCATACAAAACAGTGTCGTATTGACCTCAAAGTCATAAGTGTAACTTTTTCCGCACCGTTGCCATATTTCAAAGTGATAAAGACTTTCAATTCAAAATCAAATTGTAAGTAATCTCTCTCTCCCCCTAATAAAAATACCCAAAAGTTTTCCCCGCCAACACCAAAGCATGGCACTTTCTACCCCACCAGCTCCGCCGGATCCTCCGCCCACCGCCGCCGCCGCCAACACCACCATCACCACAACCGATGCAGCTATAACAACCGGTATACCCACAAGACCAATTTTCTCTAACCCTGTAAGACCACCCACCCCACAACCACATCCCCCTTTTTCCCTCCAATCTTCTCACTTCCCATCTACCCAGCGCCTACCGCCCTCATCCAATCCCAGTTACTCTCAATTAGTCCTAAAACCTCCTAATCCCGACTCACAACCTCATCTTCACAGCATTCTCTACCCAGTTGCTTCCTCCGGCCGCGGGTTTTTGTCCAAACCTAGTAATTACCCGAATCGCCCAGTTGTTAGCCACCTCGGGTCTAGACCAACTTTTGGGCTGAATCAGATGGATCCGGGTTTGGGTCAGTCTACGGGTGTTAGACCGAGTCATTTGCAACACGCTCTTCTTGGATCGTCTCCTACTGTCAATTCTGCTGGTCCTGCGGCTTCGGCTGGTGTCTTGCCTGGTGTGGTTAAGGGATTTCCAGTTGTCAGTTCTTCGCATCACAAGGTTTTTGTAATTCTTTTAATACTCACTTTAATTATCTTGATAATTGATGGTTGAATTCGCATGTTATTAGATAAAAAAAATTTGGCAACCATTGTAAATTACCAATCAACAAGCTTCTTTTAGGGAAGGTGTTGAAAGAATTAAGTCTCTGACAGAGCTCTAGTTACACATGAATTTCTGCAAAAAAACTCCTACTCCTCTGAGCTATCCTATACAATTTGTCTACCTCTAATCTATCTACAAAATCATTAATAACCTCATTTTGGGTGGATTATCAAACGTTCCTTATATGATAGGTTTGAGTTTTGCGAATTCCCAGGTGGGTCATTGTAACTTGTTTCTTCCCTATTGGTGCTTTTGTTCAGTGATTCACTCTTACTTATGAAAGCCACTCAATTTTATTTTTTTGATGACAAAAGCCACTCAATTTTAAAAAAAGAAGTAAAGTGACTGTATATTCTTTGCTGCCATCAAATAGTACCATGTTGCATTTATGAAAGCAATCAAAAGAAGAAGGAAAAAACAGAGGAAAGAAACAAGGAAAAAAGGGAAATATTTGAAATAGTAGAGTAACAAGTTCTCCATTCATGATCATTCTTGAACTAGTGCATCTTTAGGAAATTACAATGTGCTCATAGGGAGGTGATATCACTCAGGTGGCTGGTTGCAACTAACTGATCTCGGGGGACTTCATGTAAGGAAACACGACTTTTAACTACTAAACCAGTTCCAATGTTTAGGTCAACCACGGGAGCTTAAAGTAGAACTTTCACACGCTATCACTCATCCTGCCTATAAAAATGCTTGTCCCTTATATTTTGGAATCAGGAATTTGGATCCGATAAATCCAACATCTTGCCAGATTTGCCCATTGTGCACTTAAGTTTCTGTCGAAACTGATTTTCTTCTCTGAACCATCCTCATGTTTATCATGGCTACTGATTACATCGAAGGGGACCATGTGCAGCCACCAAGGGAGGTTGATGAAGGGGGATCTGCGGAAGCCACCTTCCTAGTTGAGAAACGAGGAATCCTTGGTGTATCATGAGCTTGAAAGGAGTTGTAGTTCGTAATCCATAGGCTGTACCTTTTTGATAACCTTGTCAAGCTTATTGGAATTTTAAAGCCAGCTTCAGGCTTCTTCAATGAGGTGTCAGTAAGGTTGTGGCTAACCTGGCAAGTGGGCTGACCCTAGGCGATAAACCACCTTACCATAGCCCTTTAATGGAGGCATGAACCCTGTATTAACTTATGAATCTCATGGGCTGGTGTTTTCCCTGCCATGGGGGGTTGGAGCTGGTCCCTTGCATTTCAAACTTCAGCCCACAGGTCAAAATGGCCAGAACTGGCCCAAGCCTAGTGCCAACTCCTGAAGTTAATTTTTTTTAGAGAGATACTCTCAAGGTCAGAATCCAAAATTTAAGGCCACAATTAACTATGCAAACACAACTCCTTAAAAAATGTATACTTCTAATACAAATTACTTAAAAATTGTGAAATCGATGTACTTTACAGTTTAGAGAAAATTTATCCACAAAAATTAAACAATACACATCAAATTCATTTATTCTCAAGGGGATGATTAAGTAGTCGAGTATATGAATTACAATCTGGAGATCCAAGTTCAAACCCCAACTACAACATTCAATGTAAGTACATCTGCTCCAACCTTGGTGGGTAGGATAACTCGGCATGTCTTCTTGTGGGATGTAACGGGTTGTCTGATGGATTAATCAAGGTGTATACGGCCCACATCACTGTTAAAAATAGTTTAATTGAGTAATTTGTTGAATATTCATATTAAGACTATGTATTAATTTGGTTCCAAAAATGCTACTCCATCCGTTCCAATTTAAGTGTCTTAGTTTGACTTGGACGAAGTTTAAGAAACAAAAGGAGTCTTTTGAATCTTGTGATCTTAAATTAAAGAAGTGTGAAGTCCATTAAATCTTGTGGTCTTAAAATCAAATGTGTGTAGTCCTTCAAAACTTGTGGTCTTAAACTTACCATGTAGAATGCCGGAATTGGAAAGCTTACTAAATATAGATTGAGACACTCTTTTTGGGACAAGCCAAAAAGGAAAGGAAAACACTTAAATTGGGATGGGGGAGTATTGTTTTCTTGTCTATGACGAGACGGTGTCTCATAGAAGCTATTTAGAGTAATCCTTTGATTAGCTGAAGTGGGGAAGTAAATCCCCAAAATTAGCTACAAGTATTTTATCATGTTTCAATAACAACAACATCATTCTCAGTGAGTTTCCACAAGTGGAGTCTGGGGAGGGTATGCAGAATGGTTGAGAATGATTTTTACGGTGAAATTTCACATTTTTTCGTGTGGGTTAGTGTTTGGGTTGAGTAAGTCAGAAAATTGTGTGGGTTGATTTATTTAGTTGGGTTAGAGTTTAAAATTGGATCAATAATAAAATTCCACAGAATTTAAATAAGCTTTTTTTAATTCAGCGTTGACCATTAGTCATAAATGTATAAGTGAGCCAAAAATGTAATCAAAGGGTATTTTCAGTAAAATAGGTGGATGAAGGGTATAATTAGATCTTTTTCAATAGTCTAGGGGTATTTTTGGCCCTTTTCCAATAAATAAGAAAGAGAGAGAAGAGGAATGAAGGCTACTCATGAGTCTCAACCTAGCACGGCCACAATGTTTTTCATTCTTATTCTTACGTTCTGTCTCCCATATATATACCCATGAGTCGTGTCAAATCTCATTTTCTCAGTCAAATTGATCTTTCAATAGATTCCCTTGGATCCCAAAAAAAGAAGGGAGCAAGCAGCAACCAAGACAGTGGGGAAAGAGGAAATGTGTTATTATTGACACAAAAAAGTTCTGAGGATATATGTATATGTGCTGATTACCAAAAGTGGTTAACTCTTGGGGATTCCTCGCTATACTGAACTATGTGGGACCAATTTGCAAGTGGCTTGAGAATTTCTTTAAATTAATTTTGTCAAGTGGACTGTGTTTGCATTGGTTTGGAAGAATAGCATGCATCCTACCTTAATTAGTATCTTTATTTGAGAACCTTTGGTTTTTGTTTCCTTTTTGGAAATCAAAATATTTTGCCTTTTCGTTTCTACTTCAGAAACAAATGCATGTCTGAATCTGATTTCAGAAGATTGGTGTTGGCTTAGTCTCTTGGAAAGAAATTTTTAAAATATTTGATGTGCCTTACATATGGAGACTCTTAAATATTCTTTAAACGGCTAAACTTCTTTAGTTACAATTACATGTGTTTTGGAATTTAAATAAATGTAGGGTGAAGGAAAAACACAATTTCAACTTAACCTCTCAAAATTTGAGGCTCGATTCCTATAATCAGTACAAGGAAGCAGAGGGGAATAGAAAAGGGTTCGCTCATAAACCCCCAGACTAGGCTTGCAAGTATTGAGAAGATAATTTTCTTGTTTTCAGAAATAACTTGGTTTATTTTCTGTTAACAGACTATTCTCTTGCTGTTTTTGTCTGTTATCTAATCCAAACAGCCCTTTAATCCTTGTGTTCCCCCAGCTTGTTTTTACTGTTTTCATTCTTTGTGGCAGTATTGTCCTGCAGATTTACTTGAATGACCTATCTCAGTAATGCAGTGCTGCAATTTCAAATGAGAAATTACATTCTTTTAGTGTGTTCCATAGATCTATTTTATCTTTTCTCACAATTTTGTTACCTTCTTTGTATCCTGATCCTGCTTGCTACATTTCTGTGTTCCAGATTGCTTCTACTCAGCCTTCCCTTTCAGATTGTAATGGTTTCAGAGAGAAGAGGTAATATATGTTTTACTTAGTTTTCCTGTTTCCCTTATATGTTTAATATGAAAATTCTTAGAGCTCTATATTTTGCTTGCGGTAGGGACAGAAGCAAGGATGACACATTTGCTATAATCAGAGACAGAAAGGTAAGGGCCTATTTTGCTGTTTAGTTTGATTTGTGAAATGCTGCATGTTTTATTGATCATGCCTGATATGATCCTCATTTTGACAGATGGAAGTCATTTAAATCATTTCCTGCCCTAAAAAATAAGCAGAAAAGAAAAACATGTTGGAGTATGACATAGCTGCTAACTATTTTGTCACTAATATTTCATGAAGTTGTGTAGATAATATTTTCTCTAGCTACCAAATCAAAGTTTTTATGGAGAAGGCCCTGAATCCTGATAGATGAATTGTTTTGACACCCTTTTAAATTTCACTCACCTTTGCAATCCAGCACAGGTATATTTCAGTTGTAAATAATGTTAGTATTGGAAATTAGGCACTAAATAGGCTATCTTTAAGCATTTGTGGTATTGGTTACCAAACTCAACTAGTTTGGGATAGAAGGTAGTTGATTGATTGTGCAATTGGTTCTTTCACTCCAACAAACTTTAAAACTTCTTTTTTTGTGTGTGTGATATGTAATGTACCTTTACAATGAAATTATAAAAAACTTTGTTCACTTGGAAATGTGTAACTACAATTTTAAATTTCTCTGATTTGTCTCAGTGGTGGTTTTTCATTGTCTTATGTGGTATTATTGTCAAAGGGCTATGGCAAGAGAATTTAAGATGTAATGTGACACTACTCATCTATTTTCTTGATTTACAGCCCATTACTGGTGAGGTGAGATTATTATTTATGTCTGGTGATCACATTCTTACAATGTATATAAGATCTTCCCGAGAGTGTGCACCCTTCTATATTAAGTTGATGTTTGCTTGAGATGAATTATGTACAACTTAACCGCAAGTAGAAAAAAAGCATCTACTTCCTTGACTTGACAGAACATTAGGTTCTCTTATCAGTTTTCCCCAATTTCTTCTTTGTTGGTGAGCATTCAATCTGTGAAGCAATTTTGATTAGTTCTTCTGCAAACTGGGGTCTTTGTGGTTTAGCATGAACCTCATTTTAACATTTCACTGCTTAGCTTTGGTATAGGTGCTTTCCTTGCATCCCCTATATTTTCTGTAGAAACATGTTCTTACTGCATGATAATTACCTTTGTTTTCTGATGTAGGTCCGAATTTCTGATAATGCTTCTCTCTACACCCTCTGTCGTTCATGGTTGAGGAATGGGCTTCCAGATGACACTCAGGTTTGCTCAACTAGAAATTCGTTATTTGTTGCTCTAGTGCTTTCTTTTTGAAATATTAATTTTCTTTTGACAGTATCTTGAGTGACTTAAGGTTTCTGGCTTGTAAAAGCTCAGTTCATATACAAAATAACTGAGTTTGGTGGACAGATACTGTCAGTTATTTTGTATATATATATATATATATATTATTATAACATGCAAACAAAAATATCTTATTTTGATAAGATATCTCATAGGTCAACTTGGGCCACACATATCAACCCAATTTGTTTTGATAGACTGAGCTAATAAATGGGCAGGTCAATGAAATTGACCAGCCCAAACTTGGACGGATTGGGTGGGCCAAGTTTTCATTGGTTAATTTTGCCAACCCTACTATAGATTACCTCAAGTGATGTTACCTAATATATTCTATAGAATGCCAAGGACGAAAACTTCCCTTTCCGAAATATAACAATCATAGAGAAAAAACCAGTCTACTGCTCATCTTCCAAGATGACAAAACATTGAAGATCTAACTATACTTGGAAACATAACGAACCCCTCTATGGAATTGTTAATTAAGAATTATTACTTCTTATTTTTCCAACATATGCATTTCGAGATTTGCAGTTTAATTCCATCGCTTTCGGCTGTGATTTTACTTGAGAGTTCGTCACCTTAGCGTGTTGTTATTGTGACAATGTCGGAGAAAAATGTAAGTTCCCTTACATTATTGTGAAATTAGTATTAGGTTTGAAGAGAAACATGTCAATGCTAGAGTACTGAGGGAAGTATTAGCAACTTTAGAATTTATAAGATGTTCAAAATTGAATGAGTTTATTTGGATACCAGAGGGCAGAGCTCTTAAAAGATTTCTCATTAAAATTTAAACATTTACCTGAAGCTGCTTAGATAGTATAGCTACATAATTTCAAGTTATATTACTTGATTTTTGACCTGATCTGAATGTTCAAAACCAGCTTTGGATCATGGTTCTCTCTCACAGCTCTTCAAATCTAGTACTGATTCAAGTAGTTGCAGCCAAATCTCATTCCTTTTAAGTTATTAACTAAGGATAATAGTTGTTTTTGTTCCTTTCTCTTTTCAGATCATGATTCTGTCTTGCTTCTCTATTGCTGATTCTCCTCTCTGGTCTTGCATTTGTTGTCTTAATAATTTTAATTTTCTTGAAAAAATGATGCAACTGTGGTGCTGGATGAGTTTCTTAATGTGGTTTTTGAAATTTTGCAAGAAATACTTTCTATTTTTAAATAGCATTTATTCCTTTTTATGTTAATTTGCTTTACATTTCGTTGGCAGTCCCAATACATGGATGGGGTAAGATCTCTTCCTAGACCCTTGGCACTAGCTCCACAAGATGCTGAATCTCCTGTAAAAAAGGAGGGAGATAAAGAAGAAGAGGAAGAGGTGAGCACTTGAGTTTATCTACTTAGTGAGTGAAAGTTTGAATGTGATTCCTGTACCAGAATGATTAGATGCTTGGAAATAATTTAGCCATTGTTGTTTGTCTTGTAATCTTAAGTACATGGGGAATGATTGCTACGGGGCAAGGGGAATTGAAGTATAACTCATTTTACTAGTAAATCATGGTTTATGTTTGTGTTAAACTTAATCATAAGCGGGGCAGGATATTTTACTTCATTTTTAGATTCCTTATTTAAGGGAGGGAGTGGTGAGGTGAGAGGGAAGAAAGTAGGAGTTCTTGGTGCAAGAATGCCACCTAGAATAAATATCTTTGTCAGGGTCCTCACTTGTAGAAGCCCTGAATCAGCAGATGTGAATAGGTTGCATTTGGTATGCCCACTTCACTGCACGACAAATCGTTCTAGTAATTTTTAATTTCAATTTTTCCATCTAATCTTACGTTTCCGCATCAATTCACTCCCATCCAAATCTTTCTTGATTTCTGTTAAGTGTTACTGTGGTTGCTATCCTACAATCTATCTTTTGAAAGGATATGAATCACCTTCCTACGTTTGATTCACTCTAGAATCTGGAGTACTGACCATATTTACTCTTTGCTGATCATTGAACATACCAGACTGTTATTGATGTCTAGTATAAGATTAATGACTTGTACTATGCCATAGTGCACTTTCTAGAACTTTTTACTTTACCATCCATCTCATTGTAGGACTGCAGTTTTTCATCTATGCTTATACTGAAAAGGGTGAATTTTCCCATCCCTATCAACTTTAAGGTAAAATAAGGTTTTGAACTTTCATATTATGGAAAGGTTTGTATAAATAAAATAAAACTCACCACATTACAAAAAATTGTACATAATCAAGTGTTATATGCATATGAACATGTTTTTTATTGTTCCAAGTTGAATGCAATATTTTGCTTCTGAGGAGTATTTTTTCCCCAAGCAATCTTTTGAATACTCTCCAATGTTTTGAATTGCCAAGTAAGGAAGTATGGTATGTTTCATGTTTATGTTGAAGTCCTTGAGTTCCTTTATTGGCTATTAACTTTCATTAAAGGAATGTCTTCCACCCCTAGAGGATGACCTAGTGGTTAAGGCATGGTCGTAACAGTCTGAAGATCTCAGGTTTGAATTCCAGCAACTAAACGTGGTTTGGACCCATGCCTGAGCTGTATAGGCTTCCCAGTGGATTGGTTGGTGTGCATGATATAATTTTTTTTCATCGAAGGTTGGAAGTTTTCTTTGAATGTGAGCAGCTCAATCAATTAAGGAATGGGTGAATGTTGGATCCCAAGAGACTTTATCCATTTGTATCTCCTCTCGTGAAGTTTTAAGACTTCAGAAATTCTACTACATTCCACATGAGCTCCATATTAATTTTGTTGCATCTCCCTATTAATTTATTTGTATCTAACATAATATATAGTTTTATGGTTAAGCAAGTTCAATTGTTTCAAATTTGATCTGAATTTTTCCTCTCAGCATGACCACAAAAGGCATTGATCTCTTTCAAAAAATAATAATTCTGGGTGTTGCCTTAACCATATCTCAAGTTCATTGCTTTGTCATTTCTAATTTTCTGGTCAGCTATTATGTGTTAGGATTCACATGTCCTTGATTGGAATGTAGTCTGTAGAGATGTACCTACTTGTTCAATGTAGTTGGGTAGTTAGAGATGGCAATTGGTGTTCAATTATAGAATTGAACAAGTGATTCTTTTTGTTTACTTGCAGGCTGGGGAATCTGTTGAGCATTTATCTCCGAAAGAACTTTTGCAAAGACATGTCAAGCGTGCTAAAAGGATTAGATCACGGTAAAAAAACTTTCTGGTATTTGGCTTTTTGTTATTAAGGTTATAACTATTTCCTTTTTGATAGAGCTCTTTCTGAATATCCCCCACCACCACCCCCACCCCACCAAAGGTGGAAATGTCCCATATTACAAATCTACTTTTTCTTTTGTTGATTAGCTTCACTTTGGTATTTGGTATTTGTTAAGATCAGGGAAAACCAGCAGTTTAGTTCTGCAAGGGAATGAGTGCAGCACATATATTAAACCTATTACATGAGGGTAGCGGGATAACAATGCGTTTCTTTTTACCCAAAATCCCAAGGTTATTTCACTAAGGACTAAGCCCTTTTGATAAATGGAAATTTTTTTTGACACTTTTATCTAAATAGAAAAGGAAAAAAGTAGTAGGCCCATCTCAAATCATGTGGTTAACTCTTCCCCTTTCTGCACCCTTAACTTGAGATGCTAGCAGAATTAGACACCTGAAGAAAGAGATTGAACAACAGAAACCTTGCATTCAATTATTCTGCTGCACAAAATCTGTGTGTGGCTGGTGATTGGCCATCTCGAATGACCTCCTTCAGCCCAGACATTAGGAGATCTGGCCGACAAACTGATCTGGTCTTCACTTTCCAGCTACAGCTAGATACTGGATCTGATGATCTGATAATGAACTGTGATGAGATTCATAGCCGTTAGTTTAATCTTCATTATATCCCACATCCATTCTTCGAGCAGTTGTTTCCTGTCTCTCTTCCTTTCCTTTGTCTCCGGGGTAGGGGAAGGGGTATATGTATTTAATGACTAATTGGAAATTGGTTGAGGACTTTTTTACTGGTGAATAAATACAATTGACCCATTATTCTTGGAAAATCTGCAGATTAAGGGAAGAAAGGCTTAGACGCATTGCAAGATACAAAACCAGGCTTGCGCTTCTCCTCCCTCCAATGGTAGAGCAGCAATTCAGAAACGATCCAGCTTCTGGAAACTAAACTATTCAAGTTTCACCTACTGGTCCTTAGGCTCTCTCATCTGCACCCTGCTGGTATGCTCATATTTCATCTTCATATATATCCTCAAGAACTTTGAGGAGTGCTCAGGTTCGATGTTGTTGACGTTGGGGCCAAAATTGTGTAATATGGTGCAATTAGCGCCTGTAGAACGGGCGGGCTTTGTAGTGTAATTTAGTGTTGCTTGTTAGCTAGTATTTATTTCATCTGCTATATCATTCAACAGTATCACCTGTGTCGCTATTAGAATAGGAGGTAATGATATAGCTAGGCTAGGAAATAAATTATCAATGTTTCTGAATTACAAATTTAGTAGTTCTGGTAATGTTGGCTGTGTATTTTAACTGAGAATTTTGGGTATCAATTCTTTGGTTTAGCTTGCCCTCCACTGCATATAATTTTTTTTGAAAAACAATGTGTGTTATTATGCTAAGTTGAACTATATAAGGACGAAAACTGGAGGTGGCTCATCTATCCATCGACACAAAAGATGCTAAGTTGCCTAAATTTTGTTGGCAGAATTACTTGGTTGTGTGCTGATTAGAGAGAACACATATTCGGTATGATAATTGAGATGTGTGCAAGTTGATCCAGCTATGTAGATAATGATTTTGTATTGTTGAGAAATAACAAAACTCGGTAGAGTAGTCTAGATATATACAATTAAACCTCGTTATAGTGATTAAAATTTTATACGTTTAAATCTCAATTAGCTATTTAAAACAAAAATATATGAATGTAAATAAGGCAAATATTTGTAGTCTTTCCAGTTTCCTGGGGAAGTTATGTATGATGGATACCATTTAGGTATAAAAAAATAAATTGTTTTTAGATATTCGTATACATAATTTTCTGTGTCCATAACATTAATGTTGATTATCAATATTTTAATATTTTGTTTTTATACATAATATATTTTTTTATAAAATATTACTTATAATGAATATCACTCATGTTATAGATAAAATATTATTATAGAAAAACAAAATATAATATAAAAATAATTCTAAAAAGATCAGATTATTATAATGAAATATTGTTATTACGAGATTTGACGGTAAAATTTGATACGGACATGAACGGAGTTATATACTTTTCACTGCTTTCTAGTAGAGTATTAGTTAGGTACTTTTAAAAAATCTTTTTTTGAGAAATAATGAATCCTCTTCCCCTTTTAAGTGGTCCAGCTAATTCTGGCGTGGTGACTATTTTCTCTCTTTTTTTTTTCTTTTTTTTTAATTATGTAATGTAAGACCATCTCCAACCCACTTCTATTTTACTTCATTCTCTGTATTTAGAGAGTAAAATAGAGAGTGGGCTCTCCAACCATTTTCTAAATGACTCTTATTTTCCATTTATAGAGAGGTGAATAGTAGTTCACACTATGTATTTCACTTTTTCATTATTTTATTATTATTTTTACTATTTTGTAAGTAACATGATATTTTTCATATAAGACCATTAATTATATCTCTAATATTAGTAATTATTAGAGTAATTCATTTTAATGTTATATAACATTTTAAAAATATATACTGTATTATTTAATATATACTACTTTCATTCCGAATTAATAATGTTTCAATTTTTTTAATTTTTGTCACTTTAATATAGTATGATATCATTATTGATTTTCACTATGAAGAATGCATAAAATTAAAATGATAAGATGAAAATTTTAATTTAAAAATACAATACATAACATAATAATTTTATCACAATGGTAACTTAGTGATCCCGTAGGTCGTTTTTAGATTTAACAATATTCGGGAAAAAATAGTGTATGATCCACATAATTAATGTAGTTGTGATTGCGGTTGTGCTTGTTGATTTCTTTTTTCAATTATTCGTAGTTCCTGTTGCATGAAAATCTCCGATTTGAACAATCTTTAGCTAGACATAAAATAATTAAGGATAAATATGCTCATTTTTTGAACTCCGTAATGCATTAATAGAGTATTTATGAGAGCAATGTAATAATTTTGAAAGTAGAGTATTTATGTAATTATATTTCATTAATAGTTTCACTTTTATTTGAATTGTCCATTAATTTGTATATTATATAATATTAACTTGCCATTTATGTTATTTAGAAATTTAGGAAAAATATAATTTTATATTAAGTAAAGAATTTGAAAAAATAAATTTTATATTACATGAAAATTATATAAAGTGATTATTTGGGGAAAAAAAAGAAGAAATAAAGGGTACAGTATATATTATGAGATAAGAAAATAAAAATGAAATAACAATAATAATATAATATTGAGAAAAGAGAAAAAAGTTCCTTTTTAGAGAGAAATAGAAAACTGGGTTGAAGTTGGTTGTTTGAAAAAATAAAAAACTTCATACTTGGAGAGTAAAATAGAGATTAGGGTTGGAGATCCCCTAACTATACTATACTATTTTGATCCTTCCAAGAAGCAATAAATCTTAGTCCCTTTCTATTTTTATTTTTTTTTAAGAATAAGTTGCACAATAAGAAGTTGACTTATTCTTGATTTGAGTTATTCATTCTCATTTGGTTCAATTTCAAAAAGTAAAGAAAGAAAAAAGAATGTGAAATTGCTATCATGACTGGAAAATACAAAGCCACCACTTTGATGACTATTGCTAAAGAGAAAAATATGTACTACTACTAAAAGATAAAGACTACCATATTCAACAAATTCCTTCATCAACAAGGCATGTTTTTTTTGTCATTTTGACATGTGAAATCTCCTAAAAGTCTTGTGAATCCAACTTCAACTTTTTCCCTTTTTTCAATAATTATGAGTTACTAATTATAGATTTTTCTTCAACAACCAAAACACAATGAACCGCGCAAGTATGGGGAGATCAAGTTCAGGTGAATTCAGTAATTTTTTGTATAAATATTTAATTATAAGCTCAATAACTAACGAGCTATGAATATATTTAAAAAATTTAAATTCAGATTATACCTCTAATAATAAGAGGAAGGAGGAAAGAGCTGTTTTTTCAACTAAAGGGCCACTTGGATCAAGGGGTTAGATAAGGTATCCTAATTTAAATTTATTTCATATTTGATGGAAGGTATTAGCTAAAATCGATAGAAATGAAAGAAGTTATCTAATTTATAGTCTTTAGTTTTAATTCTACGAAAACAATCCTGAAATATCCCGATTTCAAATCAAACTACCCCTAAATTCTATCAAGAGGTAAAAAAATCAATGACAACAATATGTTTACCTAGCAAACATTTTAATTTGACTTTTAATGAAATCGTAATAGGGCAACAAATTTTAATTCAAAGATGGTGGTAGAAATGATATCACAAAATCTTACCCAACGTACGCATAACAATTTATAAAAAATCATATCAAAATTCTTGTTGAACTTTTCAATATTTCGTACTCCCAAACTATATATACCGATAATATAATAATATATTTTATTATTGTTCTTACTTTAGTAGGTTATATTCCTTATTTCTCATGGTACTAATTCCTTTTAATTTATTATGAACGATCATATACAATTATTTTTCAGGTAATCTAATAATATATTTTTTATATCGTCGGTATAAAAAAGAAACTTAGGAAAATAATGTTGTAATCATAGTATAATGATCTCAATCTAACCACTCCCACAAAATCTTTGACATTGTTGGCAACCAAATTTTGTTTAAAAAGTATTTGATTGTTGGGTGGCTGCAGACAAATTAAACAAAGTTCTTACCTTAAATCATTAATTTCTCATGTAATTCAACGGATTATTATAATAATTTGAGGTTTGAATTATGTCTCATTGGTCAAATAAATTTTCAACGTCTAAGAAATTTATTTTCTCCTCAAATCATTACCAATTGCGTGTAGAAAGTGTCACCACCCCATTAATTAATTAATATGTGTCTGTGTTTAGAGAAAGAAAAAATAGAATTTGTTATTAATAATTTATTTTTCAAATAAAATTGTACGATTTGGATGGTTAGAATAATTCCAATCATAGATAGAATTTTTTTTATTTAATTTGTGTCCATATTTACTGAAAATACCTATCATATTTATTAAAAAAAGTATCGATGTTTACCAATTTTATATCAATTTGTACAACATAATAATTAATACAACACCGGCAATCTCATTATGGAAACTCATGCAGGCCCAGATAACTTGATATGTCTCACTCTTTTGTAGATATATTTATTTTTAAAAAAAGTGGAAAAAATTGTAAATAATGAAATGTCGTGGAGAATTTTCTTTATGTTTTTTTTAGTAATTAGAATGTTTGGTAGTATGACTATTATTTAAGTTTATTAGGTATAGCTCAACTAATTTGACGTATGATTGTTTAAAATATTTTTTTGAAAATAAATTACTTAAGAATATGAAAAATGACTTTCTTAATAGAATTATGGGAAATCAGTTTCATAAGTAGTATTTCAATTTTTATATTGATTGTGTCCTTCTAATTAAGTCCCACCCTTCGACACACCAAGTTCATCTCCACCCCAACCTCCTAGACCCCATCCCCACCACCCTATATCTCCTACCGTACTTTTCATAATATATGTCTAAATTATATAAAAATATTTTTAAAATATTAAGTTTATTTACTTACATATCAAACAGAAGAAAATTAAAACTAATAAATCGTTTATTTTTCGTGAAAACATTTTCAATCGTACCAAACACACCCTAGCTATAAGATAACATCAAATCTCGCATATCATACTTGTCAAATCAATTTGATTTTAATCATTTCTAGACTTGGAAGAAAATCATAAGAATTAAGAATACTAGTTAGTCACGAGGCAACTAAATATGACTTTTAAAAAATAGAAAATTATTGACACTGATTTACTGGATACAAAGAATATAGGATAACCTCAAATCATAATTTCCAGGAAGTCAAATATAATATATCGATCATTTTCAAATATATTTTATAACTTAAGTTGGATGAACAATATATATTACGCCCTCTGTTTAAAAAAAGAATACACAAATTTTCTTTTTAGTATATTTAAAAAAGAATGACCCTTTTTCTTTCTTGGCAACACTTTAATTTAAAGACCACAAGATTAAATGACATTTTGGTACATTTAACATAACTTTAATTTAGAATCACAAAATTAAAAAGTCTTCTTTCTTTTCTTAAACTCCGTTCCAAGTCAAACTAAGTCATTCTTTTTTAAACGGAGGGAGGAATAAGTATTCCTTCGGTTTTTAGGGCAAAGTATATCAACCATCTTTGGATCAATTTGTTATGACCAAAAATGTTATTCTGAAAATAAATAAAAAGTTATTTTCTGTTGTTTGGACTTTGGTCCATAAGAAATGCTTTTAACTAAAAGAGGAAAATGAAGATATTATTACTATTATCTTTAATGGAGTACTACTAAAAAGGTTCGCCAAACATTATCCAACCAAATGGTAATATTATAAAAAAAAAAAAAAAATTAGTTACTAAATACTTGAAAACTAAGAAAACTAATTTCTTAAGGTGTTAAAATAAAGTAAAACCTTTTTTTTTTTTGGAGGATGTTGATCTAATAATATGTTATGTGTGTATATTGTTAAAAAATCTGTGTATAAAAAATCAGAATTACTGATTTTAATAAACTTTGCAGAAACACGAAGTAACCAAAGTTTAATAAACCAGTAAGAATAGATGAACAGAAATTAATTGACAAAACTAAAATCTGTAATAAACGTACCATAATCTGGAAAAACAGAATCAGAAAAAGATCAAGCCCACTGAATGCACAGTGTCCCCTTAAAGAAATTATTCCCCTCTAGTATCCGAGGTTTGATTTGGAATATGTCCTCCCAGGATAGAATGATCTCAATCACCAGTGTATTGATACCCAAAACGCTGGTGTCAGCGAACCACTCAACAGCAGTAAAGTACACGAAGAAATTTTGTG
>JAJOOR010003493.1:0-28746 GCA_036250505.1 Solanum acaule
ACCTCTGGATTTCCCTTTATTCCAACAAGGCAATGTTCCTTGCTGTGATTGAGCCAATGGCCTGTCCGTCCAGTTCTGATGATTCGCTGAAGTTGATTGGTCTTAACCCAAATAATCTCCTCAACACGCTTGTAACCCCAAAGCTCTAGACTGCAAGAACCATATCAATATCACGGAACTTAGCACTCATAACCTCTTCTATTACTGAACATGAATTATATAATTTTGAAAACACAACACCAACTAGAACAAGTCAAATGTTTAACTTCGCCACCAATTGGAACAAGTCAAGTGTGCCCCAAGGTTAACGACACAAGCTTCTAATGTTTTTTTCTTCCTACAGGCTTCTATAATGTTTGGTTCAATAATTTATAAAAAAATTCAGACCTGCCTATTCTGTGGATAACAAGTCATAGTTCAGGCTCTCTTTGTGTAATATATTTTTTTTTTTTTTTTTGATAACCGAGAAATCCGTTTGTGACCCGCCCTTTGGACCAATCACAGCCTTCTAAACTCGGTGGATAATGGGCCCGCCCCTCTACCCTTCTCCACTTAAATACCAGGCTTTGCTTTGCATGGTGTGGGGCTTGAACCTGCGACCTAAGCCACAAATCCTCCACCTTTTGCCACTTGAGCTAGGCCTTGGGGGCTAATATATTTTCTGGATGAGGTAAAAGTATCATTATAGATATATAGCAAACACTAAGCCCATCACCTGACTGAAACAACTCTGGAAAAGATGGTAAACATCACAAGATTGCCATAATGCACCAAAGTAAGGAACAAACAGTTAGACAAAGCCAAAGAGCAAGATATTTTCAAATTCTAGAAGCTTAATGTTCCACCAGCACATATTATATCAATTAATATCATCTGTGTGCAAATGAAAGAACCAAGATTGAGCAAGACCAAAGTGAAGTATACATTTAAGGGGTTGTTTCGTTTAGAGATGGGTTATGCAGCATTTAGTAAATGCAGAGATAAGTAAAGTAGGGATTATTTCTTGTTGAATGTTTGGCTTGATATATTATTATTTTCTTTTTGGATAAATCAAGTAATCTCTAACTTGTTCCAAACTGTTAAATTATTGAAGTGCATGACCATATATTTTTAAAAGCTTAAGAAGAGAGGAGACACTTGTATTATTTAGGTTTGCAACACACTTCCTCACATAATTAAGCTGACTATTAACATAATCAAAAACTCTTTTGGGAGGATACGTAGTACGAGGTATTCCTCACACTGAGCAGTTATTGCTAGGAGGAGATTCCAATTGTCACATTGGGGTATTGCATGTGTATTAAGTTTGAGGAGGCTAAAGGGACGATTCACAATATGAGAGGGGGAACAGCAACCAAGCCAAATGAGATTCCTGTAGAATTCTGGAAGAGCTTAGGCAAAGCAGGTTTGGAGTGGCTAACTGGACTTTTTTAATGTTTTTTTCACGATGACTACAAAGCCCAAAGAATGGAGGTGTAGCATAATGATCCCCTTGTACAAGAACAAGGGAGAAACCTGAAATTGCAACTATACAGGTAAGGAAGTTTGGGGGAGAGTGATCAAGATGAGGATGAGAAGGAATGTGTATTTCCGAGAACCAATTCGGATTCATGTCGGGGCGATTGACAACATAAGTGATTCACCGTTTGAGGAGAACGTTCAATCAATATAGGGACAGAAAAAGAGACCTACATATAGTGTTCATCAACCTAGAAAAGGCATACAACAAAGTCCCGAGTGGTTGTTAGGCTGGCTTTGTTGTATGGGCTAGAGGGTTGACTAGTTAAGAACTAGCACATCCAAAATATAAAGGTAGCAAAAATGAGAATGCTTAGATGGATGTGCGAGCATACTAGAAGACACAAGATTATAAATGAAGATATATGGGGCAGGGTGGGAGTAACCATCGTGGCAGACAAAATGCGAGAAGCGAGGCTAATATGGTTCGGACTTCAGCATGTAAAGAGGGAGGAGCCTAGATGTTATCGAGCGATGTTAGAGGTTGGCGGTGATAGGTTTTGAGGAGAGATCAAGGAAGATCGAGGAAAAATTGGAGAGAGAGTGATTGACAAGAGTGACACATCTTCAGCTCACCGAGGACATGACCCTACATAGTAGAGCATGGAGGTCGAGGATTAGAATAGATGATTAGTAGATAGTAAAGCATCTTCACTCTTCACAGTGGTAGAGCAGGGTTCTAGGTTGGAGCATTTATCAATTTCCTTACCAATATTACTACTTTATGCTAGCATTGTCTTACGCTTCCACACTGTTACTACTGTAGTTTCTTTTACTAGAGTCATCCTTAATTATTTGTATCATTAGTACTTTTCTTACTTCAAGTCGTTTGTCATAGCTTTTACTATTGCATATTTTTTTAAACCATTTTTCTTGAAAACAATATCTTGAGCTGAGGGTCTATCCCACAAAGGTAGGGTTAAGGTATTCGTACACCCACCCTCCCAAAAACCACTTATGGAAAAAAAAACTGGGAATGTTGTTGTTGAGAGTGTCCCTACATATTTATGGACCCCCTTTTGTATTTTTTTATACTAGATATGAGATACTATCCACCCTCTTGTACGTGTAAATTGATTTTGGCGTTCACTATAGACTAATGTTGAATTATGTGTGAGAATAGGTTTGCCAAAGATGGGTTGTGATATCATGTTAACTAATTGAAATGCATGAACATCTCATCTAAAAGTTTAAGTTGGTTAAGAACCTTAGGGACCAAGGTTCAAATCCCCAAGACAAAAAAAAATACTAGGTTATTTCTTCTTATTTGCCTAAACTTTGGTGAGCAAAGTTAGTCAGCACATGTGCTAAAGCGATATAGCAGGCATCTGGTGGAATAGTCTAGGTGCATGCAAACTAGCACAAGAACCACCATTCTAAAAAGAAAAAGGCTCCGAGTTAATGTAGAAAAACACTTCAACAACCAATAACAACATACCTACCCAGTGTAGTCTCACAAGGTAAGGTCTGGAGAGGATAGAGTGTATGCACACATTAACCCTACTACCCCACAGAGGTAGAGAGGTTGTTTTTGAAAGACCCCCAACTTAGGTAACACATACCAAAGAACATACAGAAAAAAAAGATACAGAAGAAAAAACATATAACAAGTACTAGAGGAAGCATCACAAGGCAATGTGGAGAAACCTTCAATTTATTTATCTTATTTGCAACACAAACAATTGGAAGAAATATAAGAAATAGCTTTTAGAATGTGCTCCATTTCTATAGGATCCCCATTAGTTACATTATTTCAACTACCAAAGGGCCACAAATTATGCTATCAAAAGTAATGATATTCCACAAAAATGATAATCAAGCCACTCACCGATAATAATGGCACTTTACAAGAATGAACTAACTTTAAGAAGCACAAACTATCAAAGAGTCTTTTATGTTCTGCAGGGACATACTTCAGAATTTATAGATCTAGATCAGGTTGTATGAGTCTACTCTTTGTTATAATCTAGCAAATAAGATGTTTTATAAACTGACAGTGAGAGAAGAACTCTCTATTTAAAAAAACAAACAGTGAGAGAAGAGCTCTAACCATTCCCGTCCAAGCTCCATTGCGCGTCCGGTGACCCAAAGGAATATAAGACCATCAGTTTGCAGTGCAGGGACATTTAAAGTGCGCATTTCATCATCAGCCATTGTCCCATAAGGCAATTCCATATGAATATCCCATGGTGGATCAGCCATTATAACTCCAAACTGCCCTAAAATATCCATTCTAAATGACCGTATGTCACAATTAATCCATTGTGGTTCACCAAGCTCTACTTCTGAACAGTAATGAGCACGCTGAGGTTTCAAAGGCTTGGGAGGGGCCAAGGTAGATGCTCCCATCATCAGGGGTGATACATCTGGCGTCGAGTCAAGCTCATAATGTACATACTTGCATGTCTGCGAATTAAATGAGTGTAAGTAATATATATTTCCAGAAGATATAACCAAATCCTTGTGTAAACAAGTTAGATAGGGAAATCACCTTCATGTGACGGCAAGTATCAAGAAAAGAGCAATCACCCAAGTTGACATCAGTATGCACAGCAATTATTCGCCGAAAATGAACCTAAAAATGCATCATAATAAAGTTAACATACCCCTCCGAAATAAAGGTAATGATTAACTAGTGCTTTAAAAGTAAAAAAAAAAACACAAAAATATGTCAAGATCCATGGGGTTTGAAGTGAAAAGCAAGAAATTAAGTGCACGTTTTTTAAAGTGAAGTGCACAGTTCACAGAAAACTAAAATCATACATATATGAATTTAGTAAAATGAAAATCAAAATTCAATAAAGTAACTGATTTTGACATCCAATATGCAACAATGTTGATTTAATCCAACTCCTCAAAGTTGAGAATCAAAGAATAAACTATTTCTTGTTGGGTCACTTTATGCAGACTGCTTGAAGCACACACATAACAGAAACACATAGATTGGCCCATGAAGCAACGACCCCTCGCTTTGCATTATTTTAATCGACAAAGCAATAACTTTCAATAACATTGTGATTAACACCATCTACAATCTTCATTATTGGTTAGGAGTACTATCTATGTTCAAAACAAATGGTAACAACTTAAAAGCTTTGAGTGTCATAAGATACTTAACACAATGATACCAGAAATGACTTGGTCTAACCTTGTCACAAGCAATGTAGGAACCAGCTTGGCGTCGACAATCTTCCTTTGTTAAAGCTGAACAATATTCCTTCACCTGGGAACCACCTTTGCTTTTGAACTAAAATACAATTTAAATAAAAAGGTATCAATTAATATGAAAAAATACACTACAAAAGCTTTAGCAAAGAAACAAGAGACAAGAAACCATGTGAAGCAGAATAACAAACAAAATTCAAACAACAAAGATAGAGGACCCATACAACTAAAAATGCAAAAAAGAAAAAGTTAGAGCAAAGAAGAAAAGAATTTGGCACACCGCAATGGAAGTAGAAATATGAAATAGTTGTGACTTAGCAAATTTCACTTATTTCCATAATTGCATTGTACCAAAGATGCGTCTTTACCTCCACAAAGGTAGGTGTAAGGTCTGACTACATCCTACCCTCCCCAAACCCCTGTGGTTATGTTGTTGCATTGTACCAAAAAATACAAAAAGTAATCAGTTAATTATATCTGCGAGAAATTTATATCTACAGAAATTATCAAACAGAAAGTTTTTGAATGGGGAACAGAAAATTGTGATGGGTGAATTCAAGAAAGGTGGGATTGTCCAATACCTTTGCAGCGACGGCAGATTCCTTCGCAGTGGGACGATGAATAAGGTCCAATAACTCCTCTCCGGTTTTCGATTTCTGCATTTCCTTAAAACTTTTCTTATTCAACATTTTCTCTAAATCCTTCAGCTCATCTTCTTCTGACCTAGGTTTTAAAGCAATAGAATTCCCTCCTCCTATGGGCCCATTTGGCCCCATTGGTGGTCTATGCATAGGAGGTGGAACGCCAACACCTCTCGGCATCCCCATCATACCCACCATTCCTCTATGCCCTCCTCTTGGACCGCCCATATTCCCGGGAAACATAGCTGTCATCCCCTGCATATGTGGATGCTCCCACATTTCATTCATTGCCCTTCCCATTCCAAAAGCTCCTCCATTATCAATCCCTCTTTTCACTATTTCCTGATTATACCGGTTTCCTCCACCAACACTTCCCTCATTCTGCTTACTTTCCGGCAATTCTTTCAATAGCCTAGTTCTATCAATATTCAACACCATAATCCTAGATTTCCCGCTAACCACAAAATTCTCCAATTCTACACAACCATTATCCTCCGCCATCGATTTCAATGCCATTTCCACTGCCACTATCGCCCCCGACTCCCCTCCGAGCTCCCTAATCGCTGCCTTTTCAGCAGACGTATGCGACTGATCATTCTCTAACTTCCTTAACAAAGTAGACGAATCAATAGCAGTAAACGGCACTCTCTCTAACAAACAAACTGCAACCATCGCCCTTACAACCGACAAAGGTCCCCCACATTCATCAATTACCATTTTCTCCTTCTCACTACCACTTCTAGAAAGTTCTGAAACACGTTTACCAGAACTGGAATTGATCTTTGGGACGAGTAAATTAGGGTTATGGTTGGGGGCGTTAGGGAGTGGGCTGGGTAAAGGGGTGAAGGGTTTTCCATTGAAGGATGAAATGGTCTTAAGAGAGAGGTCGAGTGAAGAGACTATATCAGGAACTATGTTTTGTAGTGAGGCGATGAGTTCCAATTGAGCGTTGTGTAGGGTTTGTATACGGGTTTCGTGCTGTTGCCGGAGCTCCTCCACGGCGGCGATTTCATCTGTGCCGTCAGAGTGAGTTTCCATCGTTGGTGTTTCTTGAATCTTAGCTGCAGATCGAGAGGTTTATCAGTGGAGGAAGGGTTTTTGTGCGAGGGTTTTTATATTGAAGGAAAGAGGGATATGACATTGCTGTACATAGACCTCATCCAATTTGCTTATTACCGCGGTTCAAAATCGAACCGAAATTAATAATTTGAATCACAAAAGAGTTATTAATTTATAGATAATGAATTGTTAGTTTGGTGGTTTCAGTAATACTTTTGATTTTTTTTCTTGGCAAATTATTGATTTTTATCGGTTTGAAATGTTTTCTTAATGGGTCAATCGATTATCCAATGAGTCAAAATTTATTGAGTGTTGGATAAATGCTTGAAAATAATTATTTTCTGCATTTTAAGAATCTCGAATGTGTTGTTTCTAAACCTTTTGAAGTAGAATTATTTTATTTCAAGATGAATAGGGCTGGGGATAAACACCGAGAAACCGAAACACCGAACCGAATTATTTCAATTTCGGTATTTCGGTTTTCGATTCGGTATTCGGTATATATTTTCGTATTTTTTGGTATTTCGGTTCGATTTTCGGTATGTGATTTTGTATTATTCGGTATTTCGATTTACCGAAATATATTATATTATATTTATAATATTATTAATATTTTATTAATATTAAATAATAAATAGGCAAAATCAAAATTAGGTCAAACTTTAGCCTTTTACTTTTCTAATTTCTTAGCAGAATAGGAAATTAGGTATAGCAGCCGCACACTTCCATGGTCCGACTTTCCAGTTCTGACATCAATCACGTCCACGGTCCAACTTTCCAATTTCCAGTTCCACTTCGGTACTTACCACATCTTCAGGCGACCGACCGATCAGCAACAAGCCAACGACCGGCCGACCAGCACCCACCATGCAACAACGACCGTCAACCAGCATCACGCAGCAGCGACCAACAGATGCAGCAACCGGCGACCGACGAGGCGGCAACCACCATCAGGTATTGTCTATATTTCTTCCAAAAAAACCGAACTAACAAAAATCGAACCGAAATAACATAAATCGAATCGAAAAAAAAAAATCGAATCGAACAGAAATAATTTGGTTCGATGTTCAATACACATTGTACAAGAATTGAAAATCGAAAAAAATCAAAAAAAAAAAACTGAAACCAAACTGAATTACCGAATGCCCAGCCCTAAAAATGAGCAACATAATGTTTTTCAGTTGATTGGGAAAAAATAATTGATCAGGCTTATACTTTTAGGGGTCGTTTGGTGTGAGAGATAAAAATAAATAGTGATGAAATAAGAAAATAGTGATGGGATAAATTTTTTGTATCTTGTTTGGTTGCCATATTTGGGATAACTTATCCCACCATTTATATCATAGTGATGGGATAAGTTATCACATATACACGGTGGGATAATTTATCTCAGGATAGCTAACCCCAGAATAACTAATCCTGGGATAACTTGTTTCCAACCAAACGACTCCTAACTTCACAAACATGTACAAACCTATGGCACAAAAGGTTTGGTCACTTCAATCTGAAAAGCGTCGCAGAGATGAAAAAGGACTTGGTGAAAAATATGCCTAAATTTCTTTCTAAAGCTCAAGTTTGTGAAACCTACCAGCAGGAAAAGCAAACAAAATTGTCATTTCAAGTAAATCAAGAATGGAGAGCTAATTAGAAACTTCAGGTCATTCATACGGATGTTTGCGGCCCAATGAAAACAAATTCATTGAGTGGTAACAAATATTTTCTCCTCTTTATTGATGACTACACCAGAATGTGTTGGGTTTATTTCATTAGATTAAAGAGTAAAGTATTTGATGTTTTTAAACAATTTAAAGCTTTAGTAGAAAATCAATGTAATCTTAGTATTAAGGCTTTAAGGTTTGACAAAGGAGATGAATATACTTCCTCTCGATTTGTGGAGTTTTTTAATAGCACAGGTATTGAAGCCAATTGACATAACCATACACTCCACAACAAAATTGTGTGTGTGAAAGGAAGAACATGACAATAATGGAGATGACCATGTGTTTTTTGCTCGAAAGAAAGATCCTAAATCAATTTTGGGCGGAGGCAGTCAATAACTCCATATATTTGCTAAACAGATTGCCTAGGCCTTGCAGGACATAAATGTTGGGATTTATTTTCCCTGATTTCTTACCATAAATAGGTTTTCCTTTAAGGAAAAAGTTTTAATATTTTGACTAGTCATTTTCTTGTAGGAAAGATTTTAGTACTCTATAAAAATAGGTTTGTTCCTTCAAACTTAATCAGCATTCACAATGTAGTCCTATGGCTTTGAGAGTTTTGATTGTGGGTGTTCATCTTGACAAGTGTAGTTCTAGTCGCAACCTTTTTGATAGTAATAAAGATTTTTGTTGGAGAAATTGTTTCAGAGAAGTTCTTTGTGTCGAGACGTAGATTTGATGGAGGAGATTATGGAGAAGAGATGCAAAATCCTAAAGATTATGCGAAGAAGATGGACAAATTTATTTTGTCAGAAATCCAGGCCAATAGGGAGATTTGTTGGGGTTTATTTACCCTGATTTCTTACCATAAATTGGTTTTCCTTTTAGGAAAAGGTTTTAATATTTTGACTAGTCCTTTTCTTGTAGGAAAGGTTTTAGTACTCTATAAATATAGGCTTGTTCCTTCTAACTTAATCAACATTTACAATGTAGTCTTAGGGTTTTGAGAGTTTTGGTTGTGGGGAGAACTTGTGAACCTCCTTGTATTCCGAGTGAATTGGTTGAGGTTGTTTCTCTTTATATTTTATACTCTCATATTAACAATGAATTGCTCATCTCATTTGTGGACTTAGGTCGATTGACCGAACCACGTTAAATCTTTGTGTCTTTTGGTATATTTCTCGTTTGTCTTGATCGAGAAGAATGAAACCTGACAGCTTGTTGACAGACCTAGAAATCGCAAGGTAATTGGTGTAAAATGGATTTCAAGACAAAACTCAATCCTGATGGCTCAATTTGTAAACATAAGGCTAAATTGGTAGTGAAGGGATACACACAACAACATGGTATGGATTAGCATGAAATATTTTCTCCAATAGCAAGGTATGACACACTCAAGCTTATTCTTACATTTGCATCTCATAGTAAATGAGTGTAAGTAATATATGTTGAGTGAATTCAAAATCTATATGTATACTTGTAAGTTTGCTTTATATGTTCATGCATTGGCCTAGAGATATACATTTCATAATAACTAAAAGAGTGTTAAGGTATATTAAAGGAACCATCAAGTTTGGAACTTTTTTCCCAACATTTTTTGAAGTAACTATGAACCTGATCGATTACTTTGATAGTGATTGGGGGTGGCAGAGTTGATTGTCACACCCCGAGCCTACACCCTGGACGTGGTCGGCACTCGGAGACCATCGCTGGCCCCAAGCGGACCCTTGGCCTGGCTTACTTAACTCAGCGGAAGACTCAACTCAACAGAATAAACTCAATGCAATAGTTTAAATGATAACATCTTAGCCAAAATGGCAACTTATGTCTCAAAACAAAGTATCTTCAAATACATAAATGAGAGACTCAATATTAACTGTCTAACTGTCTATGAAGCCTCTATAATACTGAGATGAATGTTGGGACAGACCATATAACATCCTAATAAAGAAAAAAAAAACTAGGAAAGCGAAATAAAAGAGTCCTTCGGAATGCAAGGAGGCTCACCACTGACTCTGGAGTGCTCAACTGGATCAACGGCGCGCTGGATGCTGATCCTGGTTACCTGCGTCTTCATCATAATAAGATGCAGGCCAACTGGCATCAGTACATTGAATGTACGAGTATGCGAGTTGGAATGCTAACAACAACTTAAGCTTGAAAGGAGTACAAAGGAACACCTACCTTGGCTTTGTTTAACTCATGAATAACTGAACTCAATATAAAGCAATGAACACATGCAATATATGAGAAAACTTTATAAAACAGTAAAAGCAACATAGTTCGTTAAAGGAAATGCAGTAACAAACTCAACTTTACTCATATAATAAAATAATATAGTTTCTGTGGGAGATTCTCTAACCGACAACCACCACTATGAGCCTAAGTGGTGATACAACATCTTGCCCACACTACCAGAACTGTCCTATACTTTGCCGTCATATAGAACGCTTAACTTAGTGGATCCACTAGCTTAACTTATGTGATCATCTAAAAAGTATGACCCATTAATAGCCATGATGACTACATGGTGTATAGAGACTTGAGTTAATATGAACTCGCATCCCCATATCGGTACTCAATACTACTCCCAAAATATGATACTAGCTCTTTATGTTTAAAACATACTTCTTTCTGTGATTTAAGATAATTACTCAAAACATAGCTCAAAGGCTATCTTGGAATCGATGTTCCCTTTTCTTGCTCAAATGTGAAAACATTTATAAATTCTTTGGGAATACTTAGTTCCCTAATAGCTTTTTGAGAAATGAACTCAACTCTTTACTCTTTGCTTAACTTGAAACTTAAGTCTTAAAACAAAGTTGAAACATTTGCAAAAGACTCGTGAAAACTTTGATGACTTGACTCTTACTTCACTTGAATTGACTCTTAACTTTTCTTGAATTGAATTATGGATTCAAGGATTATGATTTGTGATAGGAAAAGTCCATTGATGTTTAGGAATGATTTCGAATAGCTAAACTTGAGAAAAGTTACGAAATCACCGTCTTGGAACAAGTCCGCGACGCAGAGATGTTTTAAATAATTATTCGCGAAATTAAATTTTGAGACTGAGGAGTCCGCGTCCTCTTCGCGATGTAGAGTAGATTTTTGTTCACAGGGGGAACAAGTCCGCGACGCAGACTTGTTTCATGAACCTTACTCGACTCTTTCCTTCTTCGTTTTTCAGCCTCAAACCACCTAAATTCGATTATCTTCCTCAAATTCATTTTAGATCCTGATACCCAGCGTGTGTACTCAAGAACCTAACTCAAAGTAACTCTAAAACACAATGTAAAGATCTCGGAAACTCCACAATTCAACCCAATTCAAGAACAACATTCAAATTCAAGAATTCATGTCAAGAACATCAACTTTCAAACTCTTTTAGGATGAATTGCGCTGAAACTAAACATGTTTGGCGCGTGAGTGAATGAACCCAACGCTATGAGAGACTCACATACCTTGTAGGATCAATTCCTTGGCGAATCCACAACCAAAATCGATCGTTCTTGGCAAATCTTGTTTTTCCTCTTCTCCTTTCTCTTGCGTTCTTTCTCCAAAAGCCCTAACTCTATTTCTCAAAAGTGTAAACTGAACTAACTCAGTTTTGACCCCCACTTAATTTACTAAAAACGGATTTAATTAATTGGGTAAGGAAAAGACCGAATTACCCTTTTAAATTCCGAATTGGGCATTTCTTCATTCGAATAACCCAACTTACAAAGGACGTAACTCGCTCATACGAACTCGGAATCATGCAAACTCGGTGGAGTTTGAAAGATAAATCCAAGAGATTTCCAACCATATCTGGAAATACACCTAACTCATCCTAAGCCATGAGTTATGGTCGATTGAAGTTGACCAAAATCTCAACTTTACATTACTTAAAAATTTCCAGATTTCCTTATACTTTCCAAAAAAAAATTATTTCAAGTTCTTAGCTTCTTTCTAGCTATTTCAAGTTGCAAGATGTTACATTGATGATTCCAGAAGCACCTCTGGATATCTTTTCTGTTTGGGGATAAGTTGTTTTAGTTGGAGCTCTAGGAAACAAGAAACTACAACTCAATCAAAATGCCACGCCCCGAGCCTACTCCCCGAAGGTGGCTGGCACTCGAGAACCATTGCTGGCCTCAAGCGAACCCTTGGTCTGGCTTACTTACTCAACGGATGACTCTAAGCATTATTACAATGATCAAATGCACTTTACTCAACTGTTTAATAATATACCTAAGAATGTTTAAAGGTCAAACATTCAACTTGGTCAAAATGACAACTCAAGTCTTAACATATGAAATGATAATGTAAAGACAACTGAACTACTAACTGTCTATGCCTCTAAAATAAAGAGGGCTGTCGGGACAAGATCCCCAATCATCCTAACAACTGAAAAGCTAAACAATTGTGAAAATGACCCTCCGAAAAGCAAGGAGGCTCACCAACTGACTCTGAGTGCTCAACCTGATCAACGAGGTACTGGATGCTGATCCTGGTTACCTACGTCTGCATCATAAGACGATGCAGGCCAACTGGCGTCAGTACATTGAATGTACGAGCATGCGAGTTGGAATGCTAAACATAACATAGGCTTGAAAAGAATCTGAAAGGAACACTTACCTTGGCTTTACTCAACTCAAAATGTAGTGTTAAAAAACAATAATAGTGCAGTTTATACAAAGCATTTAGAACATTAAACAACAACTCAACTTGTTAAAGGTATGCAATAACAAACTCAACTTTACTATTAGCCTTAGTGGTGATACACCGTCTTGCCCACGCTGCCAGAACTGTCCTATACTTTGTCGTCATATAGAACACCTTAACTAAGTAGATCCACTAGTCTATGCTAAATAGCACTTAATGAGTCATCTAAAAAGTATGATCATTTACTACCCATGATGGCTACATGGTTTATGGAGACTTGAGTTAATATGAACTCGCATCCCCATATCGATGCTCATTACTACTCCCAAAATATACTTAGCTCATTTGTTTTAAAACAAAACTTTTTTCTTTGGTTTGAGATAATTACTCAAAACTTAGCTTAAAAGCTCTCTTGGAAATCGGTGTTTCCCTTTCTTGTTCAAATGTGAAAACATCTTAAACCTTTTGGGAATACTTAGTTCCCTTATAACTTTTGGAGAAATGAACTCAAATCTTTACTCTTTGCTTAACTTGGAACTTAGGTCTTAAAACAAAGTTAAAACGTTTGTGAAAGACTTCTTGAAAAGACTCTAAGAACTTCCTAGACTTGGCTCTTAACTTTCCTTGAATTTGAATTTATGGATTCAAGGTTATGATTCATGTTTCTGGATGATTTCTAGGTGTTTAGAAGTCATTTAGAGTAGTTAGAATCAATGGGAAGTGTGAGCACACTTTAAGAGGACTTAAATAGGTTAAATGATGAAAAACGGGTGGAAAATGACAATCCGGGCGCGTCGCGCCAGCCCCAACTTTCTGGGGCTCATTTTGGGCGCACTGCAGGCGCACCGCCCCAGCCCCTCTGGCGCAGATGGGGTGCGCCGCGCCAGCCCCTCCCTAGGTAAACCTGACAAATTTTTCAACTCGTTTTCTAACCTTAATTCGATTAATTCCGATTCCTTTTCTCAAATTCACTTTAGAATCAGATACCCACGACATATACACAAAATCTAACTCAAACAACTCAAGGAAACAACACTTTAATATCAAGAAACTCCTTAATCTCAACTCATATTCAAGAACGAAAACAATTCGAGAATAACTATCAAGAACATTCAAGTTCCAATCTTTTTAGAACGAATTCACGCTGAATCAAACATGCTTGGCACGTGGGTGAACAAATCCAACATTATGAAAGTCTCACATACCTTGTAGGATCAAAACCTTGATGAAATCCACAATCAATTCCTTACGAAAATGACGAATCTTGCTTTTCCTCTTCCCTTTTCTCTTGCGTTCTTTCTCCAAAAACCCTAACTCTATTTTTCAAAAGCGTAAATTGAATCCTATCAGTTTAGACCTTAGAATAATTACCAAAAACGAATTAATTAAGTTGGATATGGAAAAGACCAAACTACCCTTCCAAAATCCGGATTGGACTTTCCTTATTTGAACAGCCCAACTTCCAATGGGCATATCTCACTCATACGAACTCGGAATCGCGCAAAGTCGGCGGTGTTGGAAAGATTATTCCAAGATATTTCCTACGATATATGGAAATACACCTAACTCATCCTGATCTAGGAGTTATGGTCGTTTGAAGTTGACAAAAAACTCATCTTTAACACAAATAACAAATTTCCAAATTTTTATACCCTTTCCAAAAATGACTATTTCCAATTCTAAGTCTTTCTAGTTCTTTCAATTAGCGAGGTGTTACACAAAAGCAGAAACTGAGTACATAATTGTTGCATCTGTTGTGAATCAAGTTATCTGGCTAAGGAAATGTTGAAGGACTTGGGTCATGAACAAAGCTACCAAGATCATGTGTGACAACAGTTCAACAGTTTCAATCTAAAATAATCCAGTGTTTCATGGTCGAACTAAGCATATCAAGATCAAATTTCATTTTATTAGAGAAGTCCAACAATCTAATGAAGTGTTGCTTGTTTTCATTGGTCATCCGAGAATCAGGTAGCTAACATTTTCACTAAGTCACCGCCAAAGGAAAGATTTGAAGATCTGAGGCAAAGAATTGGTGTTTGTCACAAAAATGCCAGGAGGAGTGTTAGACAATTGACAGTTTTTTCCAACTTATTATTTTTACCGTTTTTTACTTATTTCAGTTTACTACTTTCTGGCTGATTAGTGAGACATTTTCTTATTCAGTTTCAATCCACTTTGTAAGTGACTACTAGTTATTTTTTTCTTGTATAAATTCAAATGTTCTTCATGCTAAAGATATGCTGAAATTTTAATGAGTTCTTTATGCTTTAATACTTCAATTCAATATTAAAAGAGTCTACGTACTAACATACACATGGTTTAATTTTATTAAAAGTGGGATGAAACGTTTGTAATGGAGGACGTATGTAAATGACCTCTACTTTGACCAGTAACATATAGATATACATTATTTTCCAACAGTAAATTCCATCATTTTCATGACCTCGTGATGTTGTAAGTGACACTAGGTTATAAAGGCATGAAAGCTCCATGAAATCCATAAGGCACTCTACTTGGTAATGTGATTGTGGCAATAGGGTGTGTTGCAAAGTTTTTTGCATCAACTATATATACCTGCAAGAAATAATAATTGTTCACATTAGAATTGACTTTCACTTTGTAAAGTATTACATACATCAGTTTTTGGAAAAATTATATTCAACTATAACTATGACAACTCACGTGAGATACATTTGTATTTTCATTGTGTATGAATGTCCCAAGCCAACCATCATCCTCATCAACACCTTGAGGTTTTGGAACAAAGGTTGTTCCACTACAAAAATTACCCTCTGGCAACATATGATACTCAACTTTAATCAATTCCATATCTTCTTCAAATTGAAGTTTGACAAGTCCTCCATATTTAACTAATCCATCTAATCATAAATTCAAAATAGTATCAAATTACAGAGTCATTAGCAACGTACCAAATTTTTTTAACGAAAACGAAAATTAATAATGGTGTAAAGATCAAATGATAGTAACCTGAAATGGAGCTAGCTTCTCTATCTACCACTTGTAGATAACAAAATTTGTTTCTTAGACCAATGAACTTTTCATTGATCATAGGGAACTCCATAAAGAACTTAGTTACGACATTTTTCTCCTTTACTTCCCCTGTTCTCATGTTTAGTCTCCATTCACAAACACGAAACAAGAATGATTCTTCTAAAGATTCATTATTGTTTTTTGTGGAACTTGTTTCTTCAGACCCTTCGAAAAATCTCTTGGATTTTTTATCTTTGGAACCAGGTCTTGGTAATACTGATTCACGAGCTCTGCATCCCCATACAACCACCTTTTGCCAAACAAATCGGAATCACATACATTTTACATTGGTCAATCACTCAACTTATACAATATGTAGAAGTAAATTTAGTTAAAAACAGAACTGAAACTACCTCATCGTTGTCTTCAAAACAATTTATTAGGTGAAATACACAACTAGGTTGAACACCAAACCATCTAACGGAATTAGCATCACCATATCGTGGCATTACTCCAATCCGCGCATATCCATCTTTATCATACTTTATCAATCTACAAACCAAAAGACAGAGCAAATATATAATCAATACGATTTCATTTGATTGCAATATCATTAATGGAAAAGATAAATTAAAGTACTCACGAGTCTCCCCTAATGAGTCGATTTATGTCAATAGTTAGAGGAAAATCCATGATCACGTTGTACCTATATATGGATAGTCAGATATTACAGAATTAGCCAAACATGAGCTTAAAAATATTGATCATTATCGATTGAAACATTCCTAAAGTCGATTACCTTTCTGTAACTCCCATATCGTGGCATAGGCTGCACCTATTGAACTTGAGATCCACCTTGTGAACCATTTTCTTGCCATCAGCTGGAAGTAGGAATTAGCCAATTAACAAATTATTAGCGAGCTAAATATATATATATATATATATATATATATATTATGCACCAATTTAAATTCTCTTTTTTAATGCTCATCTTGAATTAAGATCATTATGAGAAGAAGGAGATACTAGAAACTGACAATACCTGAAATGACTCCTAGCTCAAAGTATGGCTTTCTTGGATATATTCCCATTATAACAAGTTCACTAGTTCCAGGGGCTTTCTGTGGATAAAATACGATGATGAACGATACTGTTATACACACTATTAGACTTTTTTAGAACATAATTACCTTTGGATGACTTGTGAATGGTCGATCCCAAGCTCCATTGACATTCCAATTACCTAATGTTGCAAGGGTATATATGTCTATCTCTTGAGGCAAATGATTTTCAGCAATAGAGTAGTATTTCTTTGAGTGCTCAAAAATATTTGTATTGCTTAGATGTTTGTTTTCCACGCCAAATCTCAACTGCAAAGAAACAACCATGTTACTAAGATTCTTACCTCGTATATATCAACTTAATTTCTAGTTATTCGAATGTAAGTAAGTTTCATACCACATTCAAAACGTAAGCCATTAAAACGGCTGGAGAATCCCCTTCAATAGCGGGAAGAAAACCAGGTTTCTTTCTATGTATTTCCATCTTGAAAGTGTCCGTTTGGACGTGTTTGTTATTGTAGAAGATATTCCAAGTCCCTCTTCCTTTTTCTCTAGTGAAGTGCAAAGCATGAAGCATTCCTTCGCCTTCAATCCATACATGACTTGATTTCCCAAATATGGATTTGGTCGATTTGAGACCTCCAAACAGAGGATTTGAGCCTGTAAATTAATGGAGTTTATTAAGTTTACAAGTTAGACGACAATTAACTTTGATGATTTGTACATTTGTACTTTTGCTTATCCATAAAATCAGCTCCCACACTTGAAAAGTATTTTTCAGTACTTGATGCTTAAAATTTACTACTTAAATTCAGCTAATAAAAACAGGCTCTTGTTCCTTCGAGTTGGCTTCAAATGAACCAAATATAATGTAATAATTTCAGGACTAACAATAACACCCTATAATTTAAGTATTAAACTAACAAATGTGGACATTTTCGGAGTAGGTATTAACTCTTAATGAAACCACTAAACCAAGTATAATGTGTTTTCTTGCCAAGCTGTCATTTTAAATATGACAGCAAATAAGACAGAAAGTGACTGACTAGTTGATTCCAGATTGTAGATTTTTAGATAACATGAAAAAACAAGCATATAGAAATTAAACCCTTTAATTAATTAAACATGTAACATTTTTTTTTCCAGTATTGTATTAATTGAAAAGTAGACAATTTGCTGACCATTTCTTACGTAAACACCCTCTGGAAAATCATCTGGAATTTTCCCTTCCACTGTAGTTGCTACAACAGCTTCTCCAATTTCTTCCACTGGTGCAAAATTACTCTGTCAAAATTAATTAGTAGTAGCTAATTTACATTAATTATTGAATCTTGTAGTAATTAATTAATGGAAATCATGTACCTGAGATGGAAGTAATGGCTGATCAACAAATTCAAATACAAAGTCCACAAATGCATCTAATAATTTGAAAGAAGTTTCCTTCACAGCTTTTGGAATGTCAGCTACAATTGAAAAATGCACCAAATCCTTCGAAAATGGCTAATCATCAATTCAAAACGAGCCAGAAAACAGGAATTAGCAACAGACTAATTACATCATCAATCCTAATTAGTGATGGATTATAACATCATCAATAACATACATACTGATCAGCGTAGTCCCACAAGTTGGGGTCTGTGGGAGGGTATAGTGTGTACAGCCTCGACTCAATAAAATAAAAGAAATGAAGAAACTAAGACAACATGCTACACCAAGGCATAACAAAGCATACTAAAAAAGAATAGTAGCTACAATAAACGAATTACAAGAGACAATAGATAATAATAGAGATCGAAGAAACAAGAACCTACGACTACTAGCAAATTAAGAATTATTAGCAGTAAAGTTTACCTTCAAAGCAGAGGAAATTGAGGCTTTCAAGTCCTCAACTTTGGATGGAATTGAAGGCCTTTGAAAAGAGCAATTTACTTTACATGTATAACTACATAAGGCCATCGTCGACTTTCCTCTCTATCACAGTTTTTTTAGAGATGATGTTATATTAAAAAAAAATAACTTGCTAGCTGTTCAATTTTTGACATAGGAAAATGACATCTCTCATAATAAAAATTGATCAAATGACTGTCAACTACTTTATCCGATTTAGTTTATGTGAGAACGTGACCCATAATAAGCTAGAGAACTCATTACATTAATAATCAAAAACTAATTTTTATATCGATTGCTAATACAATGAATATGTAGGAGGTGTTTCTCCAAAATTAAACAAGTCTTTTCTATAAGAAGAACATAAGTAATAAAATTAAATAACACAAAACTAGGAAGACAAAGTGAGCTATATAGCTATTACTCAATTGTTGGTATGTCTTATCAACACTATTATCCAATATAGAAAGGAAGAGTAAATGGCACTCAAAAATACCAATACACATGATTTAATTTTATCAAAAGAGGGATAATACATTTGTAATAGGGGACGCGTGTAAATGACGCGCACTAGGTTATAAAGGCATGAAAGCTCCATGAAATCCATAAGGCACTCTACTTGGTAATGTGATTGTGGCAATAGGGTGTGTTGCAAAGTTTTTTGCATCAACTATATATACCTACAAGAAACAATAATTGTTCACATTAGTATTGACTTTCACTTGTAAAGCACCTCTCTTAACAAAATCTAACTTTAGGAGAGATTATATTCAACTATATATAACTATTACAACTCACTTGAGATACATTTGTATTTTCATTGTGTGTGAATGTCACGAGCCAACCATCATCCTCATCAACACCTTGAGGTTTTGGGACAAAGGTTGTTCCACTACAAAAATTACCCTCTGGCAACATATGATACTCAACTTTAATCAATTCCACATCTTCTTCAAATTGAAGTTTGGCAAGCCCTCTATATTTAACTAATCCATCTGATCATAAATTCAAAATATCAAATTATAGTCATAAGCAACCAAAAAAATAAAAATAAATTCATAATGGTATAAAGATCAAATTATAGTAACCTGAAATGGAGCTAACTTCATTGTTTACCACTTGTAGATAACAAAATTTGTTTTTTAGACCAATGAACTTTTCATTGATCATAGGGAATTCCATAAAGAAGTTGGTTATGACATTTTTCTCCTTTACTTCCCCTGTTCTCATGTTTAGTCTCCATTCACAAACACGATGAAAGAACGATTCTTCTAAGGATTCATTATTTATTTTTGTGGAACTTGTCTCTTCAGACCCTTTGGATAATCTCTCGAATTCTTTGACTTTGGAACCAGGTCTAGGTAATACAGATTCACGAGCTTTGCATCCCCGTACAACCACCTTTTGCCAAACAAATTAGAATCACACACATATCGAAGTAAATTTAATTACAAAGTAGAACTAAAACTACCTCATCATTGTCTTCGAAACAATTTATTAAGTGAAATACACAACTTGGTTGAACACCAAACCATCTAACGGAATTAGCATCACCATAGCGTGGCATTACTCCAATCCGCGCATATCCATCTTTATCATATTTGATCAATCTATTAACCAAATGATAGAGCAAAAATATAATCAAAACAATTTCATTAGATTGCAACATCATTAATGGAAAAGATAAATTAAACTACTTACGAGTCACCCCTAATGAGGCGATTTATGTCAATAGTTAGTGGAAAATCCATGATCACGTTGTACCTATGGATAGTAAGATATTACAGAATTAGTGAAATATTAGCTTAGTAATATCATAAGTTGAAACACTCTTAAATGTTGTGATCAAAATTACCTTTGTGTAACTCCTATGTCATGGCATAGGGTGCACCTATTGAACTTAAGATCCACCTTGTGTACCATTTTCATGCCATCAGCTGAAAGTAGGAACGAACAAATTATTCGCGAGCTAAATAAATTTATGTAGAAGTTTAATTGAATCCCCTTTTTAATGTTCATCGATCTTGTACATCTTCATTCTTCACCAGTAAAAGGAATAACATACCTGAAATGACTCCTAGTTCAAAGTAAGGTTTTCTTGGATATATCCCCATTGTAACAAGTTCGCCACTTCCAGGGGCTCTCTGTAGATAAAACAACATGTTTGCATTTAAGATGTGCGCACACACACTATAAGAACTTTTTAGAACTTAATTACCTTTGGATGACTTGTGAATGGTCTACTCCAAGCTCCGTTGACATTCCAATTACCCAGTGTTTCAAGGGAATATATATCTATCTCTTGAGGCAAATGATTTTCAGCAATAGAGTAGTATTTCTTTGAGTGCTCAAAGATGCTTGTATTGCTTAGATATTTGTTTTCCACGCCAAATCTCAACTACAACACAACACCAACAAGTGAAGGCTTATCGAATGCAAGTTTTAAAAGAAAGATCAATAACTATTCGAATAGCAAGTTAGTTTGACTAAGTTCATAAACCACAATCAAGTTAGCCTAAGCTAGTAAACAACGATAGAATACTACTACTCCCTTCGTTTCAATTTATTTGTCTAGTTTTGACTTGACATGAAGTTTAAGAAAGTAAATAAGACTTTTGAATCTTGTGTTCTTAAACAAAGATATACAGAATGTACCAGAATGTCCTTTAATCTCGCAGTAGGCTTAAGCATACCATGTAGAAAGTTAAGATTATGGAGTTGCCAAAAAGAGCAAGAGACATTCTTTTTGAAACAGACTAAAAATGAACTAAGACAAACAAATTGAAACAAGGGAGTATTTTGGATGATGTAAGTAAGTTTCATACGAAATTCAAGGTGTAAGCCATTAAAATGGCAGGAGAATCCCCTTCAACAGCAGGAAGAAATCCAGGTTTCTTTCTATGTATTTCCATCTTGAAAGTTTCCGTTTGGGTGTGCTTGTTATTGTAGAATGTATTCCAAGTTCCTCTTCCTTTTTCTCTTGTGAAGTACAAAGCATGAAGCATTCCTTCCCCTTCAATCCATATGTGTCTTGATTTCCCAAATATGGATTTGGTTGATTTGAGACCTCCAAACAGAGGATTTGAACCTGCAAATACTCGTATCAATCATTATTTCTTAAGGAATGTGCAAAGTCTAAAAAGTAAAACAAGTAAAAGTGAACGAATGGACAATTCTTGACCATTTCTTATGTAAACACCCTCCGGAAAATCATCTGGAATTTCCCCTTCCACTGTAATTACTCGAACGGATTCTCCAATCTCTTCCACCGGTGCAAAATTACTCTGTCAAAATTTATTACATAGGTTAACATTTGTAGCAGCTAATTGAACCTGGTAGTAATTAATAAATGGAAATGTACCTGAGATGGAAGTAATGGCTGATCAACAAATTCAAATACAAGGTCCACAAAGGCATCTAATAATTTGATAGAAGTTTCTTTCACAGCTTTTGGAATGTCAGCTACAACTGGAAAATGCACCAAATCCCTCGAAAATGGCTATTCATCAATTCAAAACAAAGCAAATTATAAGCTAATTTGCCTTTGGGGTATTCTAAATAAAACATAAAACACTACCAAAAATATTGGAATTAACCATTAACAAATTTGTTGGGTTTTAAAAGGTGTGAATGGAAAATGAAGAGTTGTGACTTTAATGAGGAGGTGTGACTTCTATGAAAAATTGTGACTTTTATGAAAGGTTGTGACCTTTCCGAAAGATTGTGACTTTTTCAAAGGGTTGTGACCTTTCTGGTAAGACACAATAAGAACCTTTTTCACACACTATCCTTTGTTGTTTATAAATAGTGGAATTTCCTCTCATTTTAAGATAACCAATTTTCTGGACTTCTTCTTCTTCTACTACTACTACTAAATCTAGTATTCTAAGTGTATTTTGCTATTGTTGAGTGGTTCGCTGACACCATGGTTTTAAGTATCGATACACCGGTGAGTAAGATTGTTCTATCCTGGGAGAATATATTCCATTAGCCTTGGGTATTTGAGGGGAATAATTTCCTTAAGGGGACACTGTGCATTCAATGAGCTCGATTTTCTTCTTTGAGAAAAATATTTTTTATATTGTTTCTAATCTGTTTCTAATTCAATTTTCTCTACTGCTTTTGATTTTCTAGTTTTGAAAATACTCTTTAAACTTTGTTATTTCTTATCAAGTTCTTCAAAGTTTTTGTTCTAAGTATCTTACAAATACAGGATGAACAACAATATTTTGTAACTAAATAACAAAAATCGTTGTCAATTCTATTTAGAGACATATTATAATATCAACAACATCCCAACATACCCAACAGGGTTTGCCATAAGTCAATCTAGAATTTCTAGAATATATGTGCTACTAAAAAAAAGGAAAAATGTATTTATGAGAATTGATCCTTTCCTCTAGGTAAATAGTTTGTTGCCACTACTTAGCATATACATTGGTTAAAGGGTTAAATTACTCATTTTTCTTCACTTCCGATGAGTTAGGTTCTTTACGCAAAGAAGCCAGGCGAAAAACGCACACAAAGATTCTAAATAATATGTGAAAATCGAATCATCGACAAGGTGTTTATCAAAGAGATTTGATTATGGAATACAATCGAAGGGCTCATAAAATTTAAAGCTTGAGAAGTATGGGAATATCGACGGTAAGTGACTTTGATCTCATGTTGGCCTTTACTTCGTCTACTAACAAGGGGGTTGGGGTTTGACAAAAAAAAAGAAACCTATAACCAAAATACACCATTCAGGTCTCATTTGTTTTCATTTAGATTAAAATCTCTGAATTTGAATATTAAAATATGCATTAAGATTGAAAGGTTTGCATATGAATACATATCCGTATATTAAGATATTGCATTATGACCTGAATACTAAATCACTAGGACTATTTTCTCAACATTTAAATGTATAAAATTTGTCTCTATTTAAAAAATAAATAAATATAAATTCAAATGAAATACAAAATTGATCAAATATGATATCAATAAAATATTTTAAATTTTTTATGACAATTGGTGGTGGTGATGACTAACTATGGTGATTGTGTGTCGATTTGAGATGATTTGATTGATGATGATAGTTGTGGGTAGTTGACAGTAGTTATTGATCGTGGTTGATGTTGGTAGTGGCTGATAATTAGTAGTGAAATAATACTACTAACTAATGGTGGTAATGAATCATGATGATGGTTAATGATATATAATGTTGACTAATGGTGGTCATTATTAATAGTGATTAGTAAATGTAATAATGGTTGGTGGTAATGATTGCAAATGTTGGCTAATGGTGATGCCGATTGATTTTGGTGATTGACGGTACTGGTGGTTGTGGTTGGAATAAGAATGGTGGATGTGGATGGTAAGTAGTGGTAATTGTGATTGAAATGATGGTTGTGGTAGTTGTGGATGATAGTATGGTTGTGGGTAGTAGGTAAAAGTAGATGGAGTAGTGGTGAACTGTCATTTTTGTAAAAATAAAATAAAATTAAATAGACACCTTTATGATATTAAGATTTTGTTATAGATCATAATCATTCAATCAAATTCAAACTCAATAAGTTCATGGTTGTAAAATAAGAAAAACAAACACAATTAAGAATTAAGATTTAGACCTTGAAACCAAACAAATTTAACTAAAATTTGAATCATTAGTAAAGAGTTTAATACCTTCATTAAGTGCAAATAAATGAGACATTAGTTTTCTTGTGACATGGGGGCCACCGTCCAACAATAGTTGTCCACTATACTATATTGGGATGTCCAACAATACTTGTCCACTTTATAAAATCAATGCATAATTTTATACTTAGTTCCTAATTTACCCTTATCATTAATTATAGTCATTTCCCTATTACTCCATCCCATATTAGATGGACATCTTACTAAAAATGTGTGTCCCATATTACTTGAGCACTTGCTAAATTAGGATAGGATTAATTAATTTTTTTTCCATTTTACCCCTACAATTAATATGACCTTTGGAAGTTTAAACAAATTTTAAAGACCCAATATTAATGTGCATTGATATAAACAAAGGGTAAAATGGTAAACTCTTCCAATGTATTAATGGTTTCTTAATCACCGTGTAAAGTTGGAAGTGGCCATCTAATATGGGACAGAGGGAATACATTTTTCAAGACATTGTATTTATTATATTCAAATGGTGATATAGTAAAATTAGTCTTCTATTTATAGTTTCTTAAATGGTGTGCCAAGTCAATAGTGAACACTATTGTTTGACAGAGGGATCGGAGTACTAAATTTAAAAAATATATACATAAAATATCTAGTTTTGCGGAGAAACACTTGTTCCATATTCTTGCTATAAACTCGCCACTAGAGTCTAGAAAGGGTAGTGCGTACATAAATCATATTCTTATCTTGGCAAGTAGAGAGATTATTTACGATAGACCCTAGGCTCAAGAAAATAATAGGAATGAAGAAATCAAGACAATACTACACACAAGACATGACAAAATTATATACTGATAAAGAAATCCTATTTACAACAAAATAATATGATAAACGAATTACAAGGGACAATACATAGTAACAGAAACTAAAAGAACAAAACCTATAATTAGAGTAATACTACGACTACTAGCAGCAAAGTTGATGAATATGAGGGGAAGGAGGGTTACCTTCAAAGCAGATGAAATTGAGGCTTTCAAGTCCTCAACTTTGGTTGGTATTGAAGGCCTTTGAATAGAGCAATTTACTTTAAATGTATAACTACATAAGGCCATCGTCGATCTGCCTCTCAATCACAGTTTTTAAGTTATGATGTTAAGAAAATAATTTGCTAGCTAGATGTTCATTTTTTACATTAACTAACGAGAGGTATTTATAGTGTTGGCATAAACAACGAGCATCTAATTTCTAGGGTATAAGCATCTTTCGATTGAACTAATAATTAGCTTAGGAAAATGACATTTCTCACAATAAAAATTGATCAAGTGAAAGTACTTTATTCAGTATTAGTTTACGTGATTCTATTTTCTTTTTGTTCTATCCCAATTTTTTCTAGAAAACAATTTAATTTTACTCTTAATTCTAATTGTTTTTTTGTTATCCTATCGATAATTCTCTAAATTAGATTTACTTAATCTAGAACAGAACATGCCATCTTTGAATATCTGAAATTATCTAAGTAAAAATAGTTTTTTTTATTCAATGAGCATCTTGTATTAATTTCATAAAAATTAGAGGTGATATAAACTTTATGTTAGGGTCATCCTATCCAGCTTTCAGACATTAAGATATTTATAGTCACGTAAATATTATGACATATTTATGAGCATTTTTAAAATATTAAATTTTACCAGTCTTCATTTCTTTTTAAACTTTATCTCCGATTAATAAAATTAATACACGAATATATTAATCAGGATTAGATATGGAATATTCCGGTTACTAACAACTTATGGCTCTGTAAGTTGTGACAATTATTTTATGGAAACAATAATTTCGAACTTTTGTATGATACTGGACTGTAGGGTTCAGTTGTAAGCTAAAACCCAAAAAAATAATTGTCCCCTCTATGTTTACGAATGGTAAAGGACAAGAAGATGCAGAAAAAGAACAGCGATCTATAACAAATAATTAATAAAATATTTGAAGAAGAAACATAAGACTTAGCTTACTCCTTCTTTCCTAATTTATGTGTTTTTTTTTTTCTTTTCGAAATTCAAACTTTGTAATTTTAATAGTGTGTTTGAGCATAGAATTTTTAAGTAAATTCGCACACTATCACATAAATTAGGATAAAATGAATAATAAACATACTAGAAATTAAATTTGAATGCAACTTAATTAAACATAGAAATTAGAACATATATATATATAATTTTAAGCCAAAAAAAGAACAATGGAATCAAACAGTATATACTCAATTTAGATTCCCATATATAATTTGAATTGTTCATATTAAAATTTATAATCTTCCTTTAAATAACTATACGCTTTCTCACTTAATAACGATATGTGTGATTATAAATTTACTTACATGATATATTTAACAAGTAAAAAATTACAATTTGTAATTTTAGCATCTACCTAGAGAAAGATTCTTCATCACTCTGGACAAAATCTACGTGGACTTTCAATCTCTAGTGCTTGTATTCTCAAAATTTTCATGCAAAAAATGGTTGTTATAACTAATTTCATGAAATGTGGAATTCATATACTATACTTTTAAGACGCTAATGGTTAGCCAACCAAATTTAGTGAATCCTGTTAAAATTATTATTAGCAAGAAAAGTAACAAACACTACGACAAATAAAGGATTTAGTAATTTCAGTAACGATTTTGATTTTTTTATTATTAGATTATCGATTCTTAACGATTTGAGATTTTTTAACAGGTTAATCAATAACTTGATAGTTAATTAAATAATTATACTTA
Source organism: Solanum acaule (assembly GCA_036250505.1). Classification (NCBI taxonomy): domain Eukaryota; kingdom Viridiplantae; phylum Streptophyta; class Magnoliopsida; order Solanales; family Solanaceae; genus Solanum; species Solanum acaule. The sequence continues at coordinate 27,038 of JAJOOR010003493.1, forward strand.
TACCATTTAGTATATAAATTCCTTGACTTAGAGTTTAGTTTCATCTTTTTTCAGGTTGTCTCAAACTCTCGATTATCTATTATGTGATAATGTTTGCTTTTGAGCAAGATGTTGCTGGGCAGAGAACAAAGGAAAGGCACAAAAATCAGAGAAACAAGAAAAATGCAGAGAATATTAAAGAGAAGTTGTGTTACGTCTTTATTTATTGAACTGAAGTTATTCAAATAACAAAAACAACATGCCCAAATATATAGGCTAAGAGATAAACAACTAATCCTAAAATATATAGGTCCTATAACTCATTAAAATACTATTTTTAGCAACACTAGAAAACTACCTAACAGAATGCAGAAGACTAGTTTAGCCAAACTATTTGTGTAACCGTGTTCCTAACTTCCTATGTTGTTTTGAATCACTGTTCAACAGATATGACATGTCAACTCACGTGCATGGTTCATTTGATTTGTCACATTATTTCTAAGTTATTTTCAATGATTTTCTTCGTGTCAAATCATAATAGTTAACCGATAACCAAACTAATTAACGATTAATAACCGATAAATCAATATCTTAAAGGTTCTATAATGATTTAGCATATCTACAGATTGATAATCGATAAGTCGAATCAATAAATTTTAAAGCCAAAAACAATGATTTTATGGAAACAATAATTTCGAACTTTGTATGGGTCTGGAGTGTAGGGTTCAGTTGCAAGCTAAGACCCAAAATTTGTTTGTCCTCTCCATGTATACGAATGGTAAACGACAAGAAGATGAAGACAAATTAAAGAACAACTCTATAACAAATAAATAAAATATTTGAAGAAGAAACATTCGACTAAGCATACTCCTCCTTTCCTAATTTATGTGTTCATTTTTTTCTTTTTGAAATTCAAACTTGGTAATTTTACTATGTGTTTAAACATACAATTTTTAGATTAATTCACACACTATCACATAAATTAGAACATGAGAGTATTGAATGCAAGTGTAACACCCCTGGAAATTTTTGAGCTAACACTCGAACCATCCTTCGTTGTGAATATGTTTTTACCAAGAAATTTAAAAAATTTTTACGTATTAAGGTCACTAGATGTAGCACCTTGAGTTCCAAGAAGAATTAAAGAGAGTTCATTCAAGTCATTCCTAAGTTCCTTTAAGTTTTGGGTCAACTTCAAATGACCATAACTCTCAGTACAAGATGATTTAGGTGGGCTACAAGGTATCCACTGCACTACAAAAAAACGCTTAAATAGCGAGGTTAATTTTAAGGTTTCTGGGGGTTTAAAACCCCCGCAATCTAGTATTGCAGCAGTTGTAAAAACTCCCACAATAGGAGTTGTCGCAAGCAATTTGCGGCAGTTTTTCTTTGACCCCCACAATCAATTAGCGGGGGTTACTTTGCGGAGGTCGACCCACGCTAATTTAAAATTAAATCTTTTGATAGTATATTTCAGTTACAAATAGCAGGGGTTTAAAACCTCCACAATTTTGCAATTGCTTATATTGAAAGATCTAAGCAATCGCATAAGCTCTACAATTCATTCAATATACTTTTATTCATATATTATTTATAGAATCACTAATTAAGCTATAGACCATAATCAAATCCAAAATATGTCTCAAGGTGAAGAAATATATATTCTTTAACGACATATCATAAAGTCACAAAAATATTGCATTATCATTAGTCGCTAAAATGATATTGTC